>WBMY01005669.1:931653-1011085 GCA_013397315.1 Donacobius atricapilla
AAGCCTTAAACTAAACTGGAGTTAAACATACTTGCAGTGTAGATAGATGTTGGTTGTACAAACTGTCAAGGATTATGTTCCAATTCAGTAAATCTGCAATATCTGAACAAAATAGTTTTGTTCTGTCTTTAATAATTTCACATGTGCCTAATTATTGTATTTCTCATTTTAAGTAAATATATTTGCAAGAATTTTTTTTGATTGTTTGTATTATATGTTGTAGGGTGTGTGTAAATGATAGCATACCAATGAATGGTGAAAAGGGGTGTTGTCTGTGCATAATCCAAACTTTTGTGGCCTGTATTTGACTTTGCTGTGCCAAAGCAACATATTTATCCTATTTTAATGTTGACGTGATCAGCCAAGAGTCTTTAAATTCATTCCATATGTTGCAGAGAATAATTCACATGAGAGATCGGTTGTCATGTTTATCAAGAATATAAGATAATAGAGTAAATGGAAATTTGGAAAGTAACAGAAAAGTATCAATAAAACAGAATTATGAAATTACATAGCATTCTATATAATGATGCCACAGTTATAGAAACACAGGAGTGGTAATGGCACAGATATTGACAGTGTGGCACTTAATGGACTAAAAGTCCTGATCCACGCTATTGCACTTGTGTGGTGATGGTTTTGCTTCCTACAATGCTAAAAATGCATATGACTTTACCTAAATAAGAAAAATATTTTTTTTTCGAATTTTTTAAAGCCCTTAATGATGGCACAGAAGTAATAACTTCTGAATTCTGTCAAAGCCATTAACTTCACAAACCTACAAGTAATTCTTTACTGTCCAGCAAGGAAACTCAGAAAAGGTACTTCTTGTCACTAACCAAAAAAAAAATAGCTATAATAGGTGGGGGAGATATCTGCAGTTGTAAAAAGTTTTATTCCTTCACTAATTTATAATGATGTGTGTCATGGTAATTGGCAAATAACTAATACTTCATTTGCTTTCAGAAAAAGATTATATTCTATATGAACAAGCAAGTTCTGTTATGTTACGTTCCATGGCTAGGGAACAGAGATTCATAAAGAACATTTTCTTCCATTTTGAAGAAGCAATTTTAAGGTGGGATAAAATGCTAAATATTCTGTGTCTTCCCAGTGTTGGTGTTACAGGCAGTGTTGAATTAGCTTGAAACTTTTTATAATTTTGAAAGGGAGAATATCCCTTGAAAGTTCAAAGAAAATTGTTTAAACAGTTAAAGCCATAGGCTCCATCAGAATGATCCCTGGTTAGAATTTGACATATATCTAAAATACAGTTTTTCTCAAAGCAGATATTCTTTACTCTTACCAACATAACTTGAATTCAAACAAGAATTCCAGAAAGTCATTTACATTGTGTGGGTGAAACAAGATAATCTCTGTGGTTACTTTTGACTATAGCTGAGACTATGTATCCAGTTTATTGTATTTTTGCATTAATCTGATCTGACTTTATGCTAGTCTGCACATACACCATTGTTAACTTGATCACAAAGCTAAGTGAAGACTAATTTACTCATGCCCTTACCTTACATATTGAGTGAAGTCTTGGAAAATGCCCTTCATTGTTGAAAGCCGGGACATCTGTTAGAAAACCTGATTGGCCAATTGGATTTCAAATCTTAGCACTGTTCATCTAAAAGTAACATCTTTTTAATGAAATACTAATTCCCTTAGGTATTTGTCTCCACATCTGAACATTCATACACTCAAGTCTAATGACAGTTTCCCTTCTTTATAAATATTCATGCAAATCACCTACTATCCAGCATCCTGTATTATCATATTTAATCTTTTTCAAGACAAAGCAGAGAATAGAGCACAAGGTGCAGAACTATACTCTGATTTCTGCTTTATCTTCATTTCTCCAGGGTGTCACTTCCACGGATAGCTTTCTCACTGATGGTAATTCTCAAATTTGACACTAATGTTTTTTGTTTACTCTGCTTTAAAGAGGAACATTTCATGCAAGGTCCAAGACATCGACAAGAAAAGCTATTATTAAAAATTCCAGAAAGAGTCTCATCTGAAAGAGTCTGTGAACTCCTTGACAAAAACAGGAAGCTTGGGTGGAGGTCCTGTTTTGAGTAGAAGTGTTTTTGATCTTAACTTCCTAAAACCTTCACTCCCATGACAGGGACCCTTTACCTCATCTAAGGACTTAATTCCAGTAATCTGCTGATGTAAGGCTTAAGCTTCACTCTGGAGGACAGTTTACACTTCCATATCCCTGGAATTTAATAAAAAGAGAACGTATTATGTCCTCTGCCTGTAAGTTCAGAATCATTATATGAATAATGATGGGGTGACACTATTCTCATATCATTTGCTAAAAATAGGCAAAATGAGATCTCCTCACTTAGGAATAACTGATCAAATTCATCATGTGATAGGGCTGTTGAGTGAATCAGTAACTAGGATGTTTTGTTCCCAGCTGAAAAATAATTGAAGTGAAAAGTGATGATTTAAGACCTATTTTCAAAGAACTTGGAAATAACATAAGATTAGACACCAATAAGAAGTAAATGTCATTCTTTCTCTTCAAATTCTAATGAATCAGAGATGAATTTGAGAAGGTTTTTTTAAACTTCTAGCTGGGAAAGCTGCAGAATGTTTTTTCCACATTGCTTTTGCCAACCAGAATCATCTGTACAGTAAATCCCCAACATCCTGTAATAATGGGGATTCAGCAAATGGAAATATAACTAATAAAGTTCTTAGTAGAGTTCTCCTTATCAGGAATACTGCTGGATTGTCAGGTTTCCTACTCAGCATAGTCGCTGGATAGTCTGATATGAGGAAGTGTTTTTCGATGTGTCTGTGTGTGTGTCTGAGTCAATCAAATTCTTGACTTACTTTTTGGTTAGGTCACTGATGTTTGTTGAGGTAATGTGGCTACTGCTTCATTACATATTCAAGTTTGAAGTGTTCAGCCCTTTAACTCTGTCAGGCAGCAAGAAGAATTCCTGCTTGTTTATTCTTCTGCAGGGAAGTTCTGCACTGCTTTTATAGCTTATAGATATTTTATATATATAGATATAATATCTATAAGCTTTTATAGCTTATAGATATTTTATAGCTTATAGATATTAATAGATTTCTGTACTGGTTTGGCATGAATGGTAAAAACCAATTAGTGATCTGCTTTAAAACTGACAGCCAGGTTGGCCAATTGGATTCAAGTGTACACCCCTGGGACACGGTTTAAATACAGGTGGGATTTTGGGAAAGGTCTCTTCCTGCTTTGGGCTTGCCATGAGGTAACATCGAGAGGGGGGCAGCAGTCGGGCCCGGCTTAGGCCCCGCTGCCCCCAGGGCCGGGATGGGGCGGCCGTGCCGGGGCTGGCCCTGGCTGGAGCCGAGCCGGGCCCTGAGCCCAGCAGATGCCGGCAGAGAAAGGGGAGCCACGGCTGCTGACATCCAGCCGATCCTACAGCCTGCACCATGCTGCTGGCCGGGCCGAGTGAGATGATCCCAGCCCTGGGTCCCTGGAGAGCAGCACCGAGCCCAGGCTGGGCCAAACCCACCCCATGAGACCGAGGGGTGGAGGGGAGAGAAGATCCGGGCTGCCTTTTTTGAGCTTTTCTGCACCTCGAGGATTTGAGGCTTTCACCGATGCCGCGGCAGAGATCACTGGCTGTCCGCAGGCCTGGGCAGGAAATGTCAACTCTTTCCTAACATAGACTGAGACCTTTTTTGAACTCTAACCCTTCTCAAAGAGAGAGGAAAGGCCAAATTGGAGGTTACAAAGGGATAACACGAAGATATCGAAGTCAGTAAAGGAAGAGTGACTTCTTAAGTGGAAAAGATGACAAATTGCCTTAGTTCTAGGCTATAAAACTCCTTAATGTGTAATAACGGACTGTAATATTTCCTTTAAATCGTGGACTAAGAATGGGTAGATGATTTTGTGGATCCAAGCAAAAGTGTCTGATTTTACTGAGTGGATATTGAATTAGAAGCTGTAATCTAGTGATCCTATGAGATGTTTGAAGCCTCATCACCAGTGAAGAATGAGAAATCCTTTGTTGTGGAACTGTGCGTCTTTAAAAGGTGAAACCCCATGTGTAAGTCCACAGCCCATATGTAGTCATGGGAAATGCCACATTTTGGGAGGCTTGCAAATGTAGATTCCTGGCAGGGCTGCTTTTGTGGGAGCTGGAAGCCACAAACAGACTGTGTCTCTTGTGGAAAGTTACCAAACAAATTAGGCAGGACTTGTCTCTCTCAAAGATTGAGTGAAAGACTATTTTATAAGTGGTACTGACCTATGACCTAGAGTTCTGATTTTGTCTCTTTACATTGTTTTGTGGAAAAGTAAACTGTTGGTAGGGGGGAGGGGAGTGCTTTTAAAAAGGTTTCACTTTTTTTTTGTTCTCCTTTTAGTGTGTGTTAATAAATTTAACTGTTTCTATCTTTAAGTTAAGTCTGTTTTGCCTTTCTTCTAATCCTATTCCATAGTGGGAATATAGACCACTACACTAAATTTAACAAAACAAATTTGGTGAATGTGTAACCACTACAACTTCAAACCTTTAAATACCTTTTATCATGTGGCAGAGTGATCCTAGGGAACGTCAATGCCTCAAGAGCTTTTTCACTGGATGGAAAAGCTCTAACATTATAATCATAATGTAGCAGAGCCCATGTTGCTGTGATGGTTTCCAGCACAAGTTCACCCCTAAGATTTGCACTGCAAATCACAAGCTTTTACTCATGAAACCCTTATGCTTTATGTTGCTGTCAGGATGGTAATTCTGCAGTTTTTATTGAAGATTCCTAACCCATACTCATGGTGTTTTTGTGGGGAGTACTCTGGATGTCCTGAAGCAATTTACCTGTAACTATCCTTTAAAGTATGATTTTTATATGCACATTTGCAGTGTACACTGTTTATTGCTTGCCTTTGAATGTCTGATTATGATTACCAGGAATTCTGAGATTAGAAAGGTGTGAAAATATGGGCCAAACTCAAGCCCATTTATATAACAGTAGTCAAAGTGTTAGACTGTGTATCCCATTAGTATTGCTAAGACAAGCGTGCTTTAGTGTCACGTACCTATAAACACTGCATCTCCAAGAACAGCTGACAGTGTGCAGATTTTCTTGTTGTCTGAAAGAGTGACTCCATTTTGAATTAAGGCAATTTGAGGCATTACCCTGTTAAGGGGTTTCAGATTGAGCCTAAAGTTTGCTTCTAACCTGGTTCAGACTTTAACAGCAGAAGAATGAAATGCTGAGAATGGAGCTCAAAGTGGAATAAAGCTTAAATAACTTTGGAAAAATATTAAACACCTTCACCTACTAAAACCTTCATGTAATAAAGCAAAAGTATTGCAGATCACACAAAATAAGGTTAACTGAGTTGCAGTGGTAAATAGACTGTTTTTCAGTCATGACCTAAATATTCATACAGAACTGGTAAAAAGCGTTGACAGACTGAAGTGCAACAGTTCATTCTTCAAATTTTGAAAGGAAATTAACTTTTTCTATCAGTATTTAGGTCCTCATTCAGTGAAAGTCTTGTAAACCATAAGAATACAAAAGGTTAAAGCCATGTTTTAACATATTGTTCAGTGAATGGGTTCCTTTATCAAGGAGTTAATGTTAACAGTATGAGATGTCAGAAGAAACTTGCCATGTGCTCCTCAGTGAGTACAAGAATTGCATCTGCAGTGGCTTCCTTAGTTGCATGATAGAGGGAGCCATATTCTAGGGCTCCTAGAAAGAATGGATAATGACAGGGATGAAATGTTAAAAGCAGTAGACACACAGAGTAGTTGGAGTTTTCTCTTTCTTCCACAACAAAAAGATACTGACTTTGATATGCTACTCAAAAGGGACCGGGAATGTTTGGCAATCTGGAGTGTCTTTGTCCACAAGCCCCATTAGGGAAAAAGACCCAAAAGAACAAACATTTGTTTTCAAGTCCTCTACAAGAGGAAGGAAAATTATACTTCTTAGGTGTGGTTATTGCAGGGATTGTGATAGTTCAGCCTAAAAAAGGAGTTGTTGAAATGGTGAGAGAGAACAGAGCAAATGGGAGGAAAACAGAAAAATTAAGACAAAGATATGTAGGAAGAGAGAAGAGAGCTGGACATAATTCGAGGAAGCAGAGAAACAGAAAATTTGATTAGTCTAAGAATGATATACACTAAAATAAATTAAATTCAGTGCTTTTTGCTTTTGTGCCTCAGGAGAAAAGTGATGGTTCTGTCACATCTAAGACTCTTCTTAGAATGCTTTCGTGAAACTTGTATTGCACAGCCTGTTAGTATCCCAATAATTCATGAATTCTGACTTCCTTTTCTTCTTTTCAAACCAGGATTTTGTTTTATTTTCAACTGCTCTTCACAATACTGCTCTTCTCAAATTAATAACATAAATTGTAAAGGCAAAGTTGGATCTTTCTATAAAAATTTTGTTAAACTTGTCAGATGACTGATAAAATACAGAAGAGTATGTTGTGAAAGCAAATATGCTCAAGAATGGAGAAAGTTTGAAGTTAAAAGATTGTTTTGCAAAATAGTTACTGCATTTTTTAAGTATTTTCATTTCTCACATGCCTTATCAGGTAATATAGGATAATTTGATAACTGAAGAATTTATTGGGATAGGCTGCTTTATAGAAAGCTTAGATTTACTTGACCTTTTTTCATGTTTGCAGATGAAATGAGATTGTTTCATTAGTGTTATAAGCAGCTTGGTGATGCAACTTTGCAAGATTCATTTTTGACTCAAAGCTTTTATAAGCATGGATAAGGTGACTGTAGCTCATTCCTTTTGTTCTGGGCTGTAAAAGTATCTTCCATATTCTCTTGTGCTATTCATACTGTTGTCTGTGTGTTTATTGTTCCTACAAAGACTCTCTGATTTGAAAGACTTGTACAGTTCAGGAAAATATTTTTTAGAACCAATATATGTTTCATTTCTGGGTAATGGCACACAGAAATATCTACACCTTAGGACTTGTAAAAAATCAGCCAGTATACAGCATTTTATTATTTGGTAGCTGTCTCTAGAGCTGAAATGCAGTTGATGAGCTTTTTTTGTTTCTTAAGTCATGCTTATGAAGAGAGGTCTTCACACTGACTGCTTTGTTTTCCTGTTAATGGTAATGTGGTTCCAATTACTGTGACTGCTTGGAAAAGGACATTTTATATATCTTAGATTTAAAAGAAGCCAGATCCAGTTGTGCTTCCCTACCCACCGCTTTTCTGTCAGTCATTTTAGTATCCTTTGATGACCACCTCTGTTGCTGCCATTCCCATGTCTTTCCATCCTTTGCTCTTCTAACAAAAGCTCCCCCGAGCTGCTCTGTTGCACTGAAGCATGCCTGATGGCCTGCAGGCAGCATAATGGAAGTTCCTTTAAGTTCTGAAGAACAGATGGAAAAACATGTATTCTTCTAGTATCATACTTAGTTTAAAATAACTGCTGGAAGTACATTTATAGCAGTCTTTGGTATGTGAATTTTAATATATTAATAGTTTTCATGTAGCATTCAATTGCTAATAAGGAAATGCAGATAATCTTGTGTGGGATCATCCTTCTTGTCTTTGAAGGGAACAAATGTTTTTTGTAAACAGCAAGCTCAGCATTAGCCAACAGTATACTCTTACAAAATCCTGAGCTGTATTATCAGAATAGTCAAGACATCAAGAAAAGACCAGTTTTGGGATATCCAATACAAGCAACATGGTGATAAACTGGAATGAATGTAGAGGAGAGCCAACAGAATGGTCAAGGCTGGAGCACCTGCCCTAGGACAAGGGGCTGTGGGGGTGGTGCTCAGCCTGTTCTCTGGGGTTCCTCACAGCAGTACCCCCAGTGCCTCTGGACAGGTCGCTGGGAAGATGGAGCCAGGCCCCTCACAGCAGGGCATGGAAGAGGACTAGGAGAGTGTCAGTTGAAACAGAGGACTCTTACTTGGTCTAAAGAAAATCTTTTTCCCTAAAAGCATTAGTGTGAGCAGTCTCCATCCTTGAGTTTTCAAGACCCGAGTGGCTAAAGCTCTGAAAAACCTGGTGTGATTTCATAGGTGACCTGGCTCTCAACAGGATGTTGCACTGGATACCCCCTGGAATCCCATCCAACCTCAATTATTTAATAATTGGTTTGTATTTGTATTATTGAGATCTTATTTTTATGGCATAATTTCACTGAAGAATAAATGGAATATTATGCAGCAATGTGCTGGCGTTTCATAAGTGATTGCAAACACCAAGACCATTCATTACATTAATTATTAGGGGAAAAGGTGGTTTGCTGTCCCTCACTGCTAACTGTAGCACTTTTAGGAACATGTCCTTGAAAGATAATAAGATATGCCTGTACCTTGAACTCTGCTTATCAGGAAATCAAACCTGTTATGTGTGATATAAAGGACATGCCAATCCTTTGTTAAATTATGGCAGTTTGAACCCTAACCTTCTGATCTGTTCTGCCAGACTCTCAGTGAGAAAAACAGGGAGAGTAAGCAGTCTCTCTGGTGGTGCAGCAGTTACCACCTTTGTCTGATGGTCTGCCAGTTAGCTCACCCTCAAGAGATATGTCCCTACCTTCTCATTTCTCTCCCTGTCCTTTTCCAGGAAGCTTCAGTGATAACCCTTCCTTTTCTTATTTTTTCCGTGCTGATCATCCATTTTTTATCACTGTATAAAACAGAATTTTAGGGTTTTTATTACTGATTGCATAAAAGTTACATTTACAGAATTAAGAACTTAAATATTTGTATGTTTATTTGTGACTGTATTATGGAGGTGTATGGCATTCCACCCATTTTTCTCCTTTTTGTAGTCTGTAGTTGTAATGCCCTTTAGATTTTACTTGTTAAAAGGAGAGAGGCATTAAGTTACTGCTCTTGTCATTTATGTAACTGCTGTTCTGTCAATCATTTCACATTGACTTTTTCACTCTTTGCGTTATTGGAATCAAAAATCATACTGTTATTATCTTTTGTTATGTGTATATATATATATATACATACACGTCTAAAAGTATCTCAATGAATTTTCTAATAAATCAGAGGAACTGGAGCATATACATGTAGAAATAATGAATGCTATTTAGGCTAGCAAGTAATAATCACTCCATGTGGAATCACAAGAAATATCAGGAAATATTTATATGGATTTAACTATATATTTGATTAAATGTAACCTCTCTGACTAGTGGGAGGGGAGAGTTTAAAGAGAAAAAATTTTGTATGTTTTATCAAAGAAGAAAAAGCAATTCAGACAACAGATTTAGAGTCTTTCTGTAACTGTTGACTCCAATCTCTTAATTTTCTTGACCACTGAAAAGCAATGTTTGTAATGTTTGTAGTGCAATAGTGATAATGTAATGAACAATTTCTGTAGCTTCCAATATCAGATCTGTTCAGGTATGTTTTGTCTGCTACAATAGCAATTTATTACAATTATTTTCCAGAAACACAAGTACTATTACTGTTAGAGAACATTTTAATAAAGTAGTAGAATCTCTGGAAAAGCTAATACTTGGTTTAAGGAGGTAAATTGTGGAATCATTATCAAAATTGTACAGTATCTTGAAAAAATTATTATGAACAGCGGAAAAAAATGTCAAGTCAGATAATTCCAAATATATGCTACAAACTTGGAACTTAGTGTAGAGAAATATTAAAAATCAATGCTTTCATTTTTTAATATGAAATATCAAGAAAGTTGCTGGTCTTTTCTTCATTCAGATCTGTTTCATATTTCTCTCTCACAGTTACAATTTCAATTATTTCCTCATTATTCAATATACATTATGGGGGGATAAGTCTCTGTACCATTCCTTGAGTTTTTGTTGATTTAGTACAAAATTCAGCTTTGTTAGTATGGCATTTTTTGCAAAGAATGAAGTAAACTATGAAATGAAAATATTGGTTTAATAAAGTTAATGGTTTGGGATGCCATTTGAAATCAAATAGAGAAAAGTATACATAGAAAATATGACTGAAGATTTAATGAGGTTTTAAAAAAGTACTTCAGGTTCTATGCTGTTGGATTAAAATATGTACAACAGACAAAACCATATTGCATTGCAGGGAGCCTTTTCAATCTGCCACTTCAAAGTTAATTTTTTTTTTAAGTAGGTATTTATTTTATTTGAGCAAAGGTGTTGATTAGACAGTGAGAAATTTGATCATGCTTATTCTGCTGCTCATCCAGATGAGCACCTCAGTTCAGCATATTTCTCATACTTCCAAAATCCATGCATATTTTATGTGCTAGTGCACACAGATGCAAAAGATAACTTTGTGCAGTATATTGAGGCTGTGCCAGAAACCATAGAACTGTTCAGCTTCTTCTGACTTACGTTGGCTTGTGGTACTGATAGCTGCACCCTTTAGCTTGGCTATGTTTCCCTTTTAGATTGTGGTCCTGAACTTAGGAGACTTTTCTGAAGCTTTTTCCTCTGGTATCCCTTTGCTAGGCTTCAGAGAACTCATCTCATAGCCTTCCTGTTTGAAAAAGAGGAATCTTTAATCTTTCTTTGGGCTTCATCTTTGGGCTATTTTGATGCTTCATTCAAGGGATCTTGTGAGGTGGTAATTTCCATTTTTGGGTTCCCATAGTAGATAACTCTTTGCCTACATCTCCTGAAATACCTGATCTGGTAGGTATTCTCGGACCAGCCATGTGTTTCATGCTTCTATGTTTTTAATCTCCAGAAATGTTAATGAGAACACAAGGTTATACATCTTGACTCTAATTTGTGTAGACAAAGAGAAAAGCAACTACCATTAGACCCCTAAAAATTACTGAGGTGACTCTGTTCTCCATTTATGTATCTAAAAACAGGTTTTGAGGAGGAAACAGTCAAATTATATCACATCCTTTATTGTATGCTCACTTGTTTCTTCAGGCCCTTTCTTTTTGTTAAGGATGCTGTCACATCCTCAATAAATGTCTGTGTACTGGTAAAGTTCAGTTAGGTTATTTGAACATCTTTTGCGTTTATTTCATTGAAACAAATAACAAAACAGTCAACAAAAATGCTGATTATTTAGACCAAGTAATAACAGTCTAGGTAGGTAAGCAAACCAAGCATGCATCAGCTTGGGTGATGCATAGAAGAGCACTGAGGAGTTGCTCTTCATTTTTTTACAGTTGCCCAGAATAAAGAATGCACTTACAGTAAGTGAAAGGCTAGATGTGATGCCCTTCAGAGCTCCAGGATTGAGAGAAAACTCTCTAGTGAAGTTTTATTTGGAAATTCTCATGACTGAATTGTGACTCCAAAGCACAGGCTTGGCAGAAGCAGTCTCTACCCAATAGTCTTGAAGCTGTGTCTTGGTGCAGAAGGGAATCTATGTTTCACAGAGTCAGAGTCAAATAAAAGAAAGCACAATTGCATAGTCCAGAGACAAGAAGAAAAAAGCAAGATGAAAAATAAAAAAAAAAAAACCAAAGACAGATTTCTGTCCCTGTCAGTCAGCATGACTCATACATTTAAGGCAGACACATCTTTCATATTGTTCATTCTTGTAGTCTAATGTACACTGGGCATTAGTCTAGTTAGGGTGGACAGAACATAGGGGTCATACATTCTGAAGAACTCCTATTTATTGCATAAGTGATTTTGGGTTTAGGTGTCCTGAAGCTACAAGGAGTGTAAACCAAGTGTTTATCTTGCTGAGTGTGAATGTTTGGAGCTAGCACTTCCTACAAACTGCAAAATAGTATGTGCAAGGGTTTTTTTGACAGAATGGGGATCAGAGGCCAATACAAAATAAATGCTTAGAATGCTGTAAAACACAAAAATCTGCTTTGAAGCAAGCAGCTTTAAACAAAGCTTCTAAGCTTTCTCTCTCAGATTTTACTGAACCACATGCAAAAGTACTGTATGTTTAATTACTTGATACGAAGCAAATGTAACATCTGGTAAGAACTTGAATGTTAAATCAAGTTTACCCTTTATTGTCTAAGCTATATGTTTCTGGATTTTTTTTTGATTACAACCCGGACCAGGAATATTCTGCTGAAAAAAAATCTCAGCATGTTGTTTGGGAAAAACAAATTTTAAGTGAAAATTATTTCAACAAACAAATTTTTAATTGCTTAAACAATTTCTAGATGACATGCTTCATATTGTGTTTAATTATTTTACTCAGAGCATTTTGTTGCTGTTGCAGGTATTTAAATTTGTTGCTACAAAGTGCATTGTTATTTTAGACCAGATTAGAAATAATTTAATGTATTTGATAGGCATGAATGAAATAATAAATACTACAAACACCTGAAAATGCCTATAAAGTTGGTATAAAAACTTCATAAAATAATGTGTTTTTAAATGAATGAGATTTCTTACCATTTTCTAGTAAATATTAAAACAGACTTTCATTTTGTGAAACCAGCCTGTATGACTAATAAGACTTACACTGAGTGTTGCAAAAGCTGAACAATGAAAGCGTTTGAAACTAAGGATCTGCATTACTACGTTTTTAGTTATTTAGTGAGTAGCATGTGAACACAATTAATGGGAAATTTTTGATTGCTCAGAAATAAGCCAACCAGTTTTTAGTACCAAATATCAAAAAGAGAACCAGTGGAAACAAGATCCTTTGAGTACCATGTTTGAACTGAGTCTGCAGTTTGCTGCATGTATGGACAGGATTTGTGCAGTCTGTGACAGACTGAATTTAACTGAGGTCTATCTAGACCACTCTTACTTCTTCTGTGACTCCAATTGGCACAAAGGAGAGTAAGGAAAATTCATTTGTGTACTTTTATGCTTAAGTTGGGGCTCTTCAGAAATGAGGAGGCCTTAACTGGCAGACTCAGTTGCAGAAGGTGAGAAAGTTAAACTGCGATTTGAACCTCAAATTGCAAGAGGTATGGATGCGTAGGATTTGAAGAAGGATGCCAAACTACCAGGGTGATAAAGGAGTAGAGAGGAATCCAGAATGCAGGGAGTAGGGCTATAAGATCAGAATGGAAGCTGAATACGCTGTCAACATCGATCAGAAAAACAGATGTCCTGAAATAAAGAATGAAAATTGGAATTCAAGAGACATCTGGGCTGGTGCTGGGTTGGAGAGAGAGAAGGTCAGGAACATTAGGGGACATGTTGGGGCTGGAAGTGGGAGGTTTGCCAGAGGACAGGCTAGGGAGGAAATGTCTGTAGCATTGAGGTTTCTTTGCAAATTTGGCACTGAACCAAAGCACAGACATCTGTACAAATATGAGAGTATATTCTAATTGCTTTAAAGATCGTAGATCTGGAACTGACCCAACTATGGACTCAGGGTGATTTCGCAATTTACAGGGGTTTTTTTCCATTTTTAAACTTGAAAATAATTTCTAAAATGTATCCCACAAAGCTTTAGGGTGGTATAATCTGGTTTACAGAATTATAAAATTACAAAATTAGATTTTCATTTTGTATAGTTTTGGTAGGACTTTCTTTGTAAGATACATTGTTTTTATTTACTGGCTTGGCATTCTTTCTTACTAACAAGTTCAGTACTAGGATTTGCCACTTCTTAAAAGGGTAGTTTTCCAAATTTATTGTTTTCTAATATATATCATTGTTCAATTACCTTTTTAAGGAGTACTGCTATACATCTCAGGTTTTGTAATTCCCCCATTCAAAAAAAACAGTTGGTTGCCATATTTTCTTCAGTATGCAGACTACATGATTTTACCATTAAATCTTTCTGTTTACTCTCTGGTATGCATATTTTGACAAGTTATTATGTCATTATTCACTACTTGAAAAACAAGCTCCTGTGATTAAAAAATCTTTCAAACCTTATGAGAGTTCAAGTCCCTCTCTGAGTATTCCTTCTTCTCCTCCTTTACTCTAGAAATAATTTTTTTGATAACCATTATATCACTGCTTTAGCAAACTTCAGGCATCATTGACTGATCAGCCTAATGACAGAGAGGCATAAAGAAAACGAGACCTCATTCTAGATGATTCTTACATGTGGGGTTTTTTTCATTGGCTCAATCCGTAATTTCTCTTTGATTCCCAACCCTCATTCTTCTGTAAGACTAAAAGCTCTACTCTTTCATTATATCAAGTTTGCTAAAATTTCTCGCTAGAGAAAAATCCTGCAGACCCACATTCCACTGTTGGTTTTTTTCCATAATAGTATTAAAGCATAGGGTGGTTTTGGTTTTTTTTTGTTTGCCCTCAGAGACCATCTAGACAGATAAAGGAATGTATTTCAGCACATTGTGTTACATGGCTCTGTACACACATGCACACACACTAGTGCTGAAATAGTATCCAAGGAAGCAGAGATACTATCTGGCAGAATAAAAGCAAATATGACAAAGAAACTGAATGGTGCTATGGTGAAGGAATTACTAGTGACATCAACATTGTAGTAAGGTTAAAAGAAAACTGACCTGCCATAACCTCACCAGTGCAAAACAGATCACGCTCATGTGAGCTACTTCAAATTTCCAAAACAAAGGATAAAATTTCTTTCTGAAGTTAGTGCTCATGGCTGGGTTGAGAAGCATGCTCAGAAAGCACGCAGTTGATTGAGTAGAATCATCAGAGAACCACAGGCTTCTCCGCCAAGTATAGAAAGTAGGTGCAGAGAAGTATAGGTTGCCTCTGTTCGTGTATGTTTCTAGTGTGTCAGCTCCGTACAGTGCCGATCATTCAACCCAGAGTGGTTGGAAGTCTGAGGCTATGTTCAGGAAGGGATTGCTGTTTGTTTTGTGTTGAGGTGGAAGGGGCAAATTTGTTGTTGAGAGTTGTTGGGGGTTAGATTTGTTTCTTTTTTACTTATAGAATTTTTCCCATGGGTTGCTAAGAAACTAACGACTGGGTACTTGTAGGTAGTCAAGCAAAACAAAGGGGCCAAAAGGGAGGAGTTGAGGAGTTACATCGCCTGGCTACACTTGTTTGGGTCTCTGGGAGTTTCTCTCCGATGGGAAAAGCTACCGCGAGGTTTGGGGCAGGTAAAGGATGGGGTGGGGGCAGCTTTGCTCTCTTGCTCTCGGCATCGGAGAGAGAACGGTCAGGCCACTCTTGCTGCGGGAGGAGCACTGCCATCACCGGGTCCGTTCCTGAGGAAATCTCCCACCATCTCCTCGTGTGCCCAGGGACTCTGAGCTCGCCTCCTCCTGCCCTGCTGGGCTGGGTCGGCCCTGTCCCACCGCTGCTGCTTCTCCAGCACTGCTTTGAGGGGGTTTTTGGTTTTTTGGGGTTTTTTTCTACACTATATCCCGGCACTGCCGTGCCGTGCCGGGACATCCCTGCTATTCCAGCTACCACCGCGGAGCTTTGGTACATCCCACCCACCAGCCCGGGATTTTCCACCGTTCCAGCTTGGCGCCCTCGGAGTCCCAAGAGATCAGACTGCCCCGGGCTTTGTGAAACAAAAGCCCCCTCGAGGTCCCTTGTTCTGATTTGTTGTTAGTTGTTGTTGTTTGTTTGCCGTATTGTAGATACTAGTAAAGAACTGTTATTCCTATCCCCATACCTGTGCCTGAAAGCCCCTTTAATTTTCTAAATTATAATAATTTGGAGGGAGGGGATTTTGAATTCTCCATTGCTAGGGAGGCCCTGCCTGTCCCTAGCAAATACCTGACTTTCAAACTGGGACAAGAGTCAATAAATATAGCTAATAATTAAATTAAATGTGTGTGTTTCATTGCATTGTTGGCTGAATGACATGTATCTTCATGAAGACTTAACTCATTTTGGAACAAAGCATTCTTCCCGGGATTGTAAACAATGTGTATACCAGAACAGATTTAGTGTCATGTCTGCAGCCAGTCATGTGCAAAGTGTGGCAAATTCAAGAGTGCTGAATTTTTTTTTGTGTGGTAAAATGAGAACAGGAACATACAGCCAGGAAACAGTGATGAAATTATCAGCACTTGAAAAGCATCCCTAAGCAAAAATGATTGGTGTAGTCGATAGGTAGCTGGCAATTAGCAGCTTGAGTGCAGTAACTCTGTTTGAGAACAAATGTCATATTACTAAAAAGAAATTGTTTTTAAAAGAAAAACTTTTCATGAGCTCAGTAAGCAGAACTTCTAACTCTGCTCATGCAGCGAGGAAACAAAATTATTCATCCATTGAACTATTTACACGTAGATGGATGTCTACAGAGTGATTATCAGGGACATCATAATGACGCCTGTTTGTTCTGTACAAATTAATTCCAGTGAAAACTGCTCCCTCTTTCTGCCTTAGAAACATTCCTACGGCTGAAATCCTCAGGGAAAATATTTGAAGTAATCCCCTTGGTTTTGTTAAACACTCTCCGTCCCACCTAAAGATCAGGGACTAAATAGGGTGGAACTGTGTTGCAACTGTTACTTGGCAGATGACAGCTAACACAACAGCCATGCTGGGTTAGTGTAAAGGTTTATCTGGCAATCTTGCAGTTAGTTGTGTAGTGGCTTCGGTGTGAGAAGTACCATCTTGCATTTAAGGGTTCTCAAAGAACTTCTCTGTTGCAAGTTGTTCAGTATTCTCACAAATAAGAGTTAATTTTTAGCATCCACAGCATCTTACAGTAAGGAATTCCACAGCTTTCATGCATGAAGAGCAATTTGTATTTGTTCTTATTCTGCATCATTAGATGACTTCTCATGCATCTGTTGGAAAATACAGTTGAGTCTTATTTCCATTCTCCATTCTTATGATGTGACAGGCCCCTTATTTCTTCCTTTTCCTTACATCATCTCTTTTTCAAGCTGTAGCATCCTAGCTTGCTTGAGTGATTTATTCCACAGAGTGCAGTTGTGTGAGTGTGTGATGTTGCTGGACGTCAGAGGTAGCCCTTCCTACCCTTCTCTGATGCTCTGACACTTCTGCTCCTTGTGAGTTGAGGTACTAGAATGGTTGTCAGCATTCAGTAATGCAGGCAACAACATGGAATTGCAAAGAGATACCGCGAGTTCCGAATTATTTAATTCTTTCACAGTGATTTCCAAAATGTTTATTTCTACTATTATTTAAAACTAAACCAAAGTTTTAATGGTTTTTTCAAGTATAATAAATCCCAAGATCTCACTTATGAATGGAAACAGTCAGCTTGGAGTTCATCATTTTATGTATGTGGTCAGGAGTGTTTTTAAAACCTGAGATGTACTTTGCATATACTCTTTTGAATTTCATATGTTATTTAATGCAAAGATTCATTAGATTTTCTCCTGTTCTTCACATCACCTAAATTTTCAACTCTCTAATGTTACAGTATTCCATCAGCAAACTTTTTTACACCTCATCTTTGAGATTGCCTGTTAAGTAGAATGAATGAATAAAATAGATGAATTCCACTTCTAAGTGGAATAATATTTGTCACTTGTAACTACCTTACAGTGATTTTCTAAAAATTATACTTAATTTCTGCTTTTTTAGAAGGTTCTGTGATTCTGAGTGACTGTGGAAATTATTACACTGTTGTGGTCTGACTTCTTCACATTTTTGGATATGGAAAAAAGCAGTCTAGCTGATACCCATATCTCAAAGGGAACACCATTGATATCACTGATGTCTAATGCCACTTCTCCCTATCACATGTAACATATGGTGGTGAAGGGGGAAGGCAATGTTTCATTAGTGTCTCTCCAGTGTAAGACTTAAATGCATACATTTGTGTACCAAGAAAGAGATTCACATTGATCTAACACTTTAAAATAAGGAAAAAAGGTATACTGTAAGGTCATTGTAATTTGATTTGGCATTAAGAACATATTTAGAAAAGCCATTGACTGAGTTTTCTTACAACACCTACTGTCTTGTATTGTCACTATAATATTGAATTTTCCTAATGATGTTTCAAATACAGGTTACTGTAGTTATACAGATAACCATACTAACACCTATTAAGGTCTTCAAAATACTGTATTAATTTTTGAAATTTATACCTGTAATGAACAGAACTAGGATATATTCCAACTTTGCTTATTTTTGAATCATCAAAGCTTTTTTTTTTTCATTTTTCTTTTAGGTATAGACAAATGCAGCTTGGCACAGAAAGCAAAGTAGCTGAACTTCTTCACCAAAGTAAGTTAAAGTCCTTTGAAACTGAACATATTCAACTCCTGCAACAAGAAACAGCTAAGAATCTTTCACAGTGCCAAATGGAATGTGAGAAATACCAGAGAAAGCTAGAGGTATGTTACATAAAGAGACACTTTACAGGGCATTACATAGTTGTTTTCGATTAGAATGTAAAGTGGAAAAGCTTGAGGAAAAAGTAACAACATGGCATGGTTGAATTAGTATCTCCACCAAATTCTGCAGAAGCAGGGTCAAATGGCAAAGCTTACTATGTTTGATCAGTTTAATGGAACACAAGACCATGGGGAGAGGAAAAAGCAAAATAATCTCTCATGGAAAGATGTTAAAGGCAGTACCTCATTCATGTGGGGTATATTTATCTGCGTGTATCACAAAGCTGCTTATGTCAGTCTGTGTGAGAATTGTGGGGAGAGAAGACAGTTTCACCGAAACAAGTACTGTGAATTCAGTATCACTATTTGCAACTAGGATGTGTGATAGCATCATTACATAATAAAATACTTTTTTATTGATAGACAATTCTGGAATAAATTTTTCACAGCAAAGAAAGTCAAGGTGAGCATGGTGTATACAGCATTGAAAAGGCCTAACCTTGCTAGTCCCGGCATGATGGGTTACCTTGGTGGGGTGCTAGACACCCACCCACTTACTCACTCCTCCTCCTGAAGAGGATGAGAGTGGGGTAAATAAGCTTATAAATAGCATGGGTTGATATAAAGATAGGGAGATCACTTGCCAATTGCCATCATAGGCAAAACAGATTTGACCTGGGGAAAAGTAATTTCACTTCATACTCATTGACATAGGTTGGATGGTGAGAAACAAAGACAGAAAGTAAAACATATTTCCCCACCCTGTTCTTTATTTTAACTTCCCTCCTTCATTTCTGACTCTTATACCTCCCCCTTCCAGAACAATGCAGGGGGAATGGGAAATAGGGGTTCAAGTTGGTCCATAACAGCTCCTCTCTGATGGTCTTTCCTCTTCACACTTTTTATCCTGCTCCAGTGAGAATCCTCTTTGTCCTGCTGCTTCCTTCAGGAGAAGCTTTCCTATTTCAGCTCTCCACAGGTTGCAGTGCCTTCTGGGGATGTCCACCTGCTCCAGCCTGGGGCCCTCTATGGGCTGCAGTGTGGATATCTGTCTGGGTGTGGTCTTTCATGGTCTGCAGGCAGGCAACCTGCTTCACCATGGGCTGCAGAGGGGTCTCTGCTGTGGCAGCTGGAGCCCCTCCTCCCCTCCTTCTCTCACCTCAGCATCAGCACCATGGCGCTCTCTCACTTTTTCCCTCACTCCTCATTGTGGTGCAGTGTTTTTGTGCTTCATTAAATGCAGTTTAATGCTTTTATATTGTTATATTGTGTATATTGTATTTTGTTGCAGCTAATGCACCTTTTTATGTGGGCTTTAACCTCTTGGACTGTTTATCTCTACAACCTTAGAATTTATTATCTTTAAAACATATGTATCATATCCTGTTCACTTACTTTAAAACAAAATTTCTTCACCTGTCCAAAGTTAGTCCCCAAAACGTACCACAGAGTCCTGTTTATGAGATTTAAATGAGACTGGTAGTGTCTGTTTCAAAGGAATGTCAAGATACAAACTGAACAGGACAGAAGAAAGTGACATCTCTGGCGGGTTTTTTTTTTGGGGGGGGGAAGGATGCCAGTCTTTAGATTCCCACATTTCTAATGCTGAACCTGCCTAAGTTGTTTATGAAAAGGAACTATAAAGTGGAAACTGTGAGTTTCAGATAGACTGTAGTTTCTTGTTTTGTCCGTATTGGGACATTCAGATCCTGGTTGATGAGGTTAGTTGTGGTCACAAGCACTGGGAGTGCCAGTTTTACTAAACTTAGAGGTTGCTAAACAGATTTTTAATTGCACAGACATGTCTAAACTTGGAGAATGTAGTTCAGTTTGAGTTACATGTTCATTTTCTTTGTGGAAATTTTTTGATCTACAATAACTCAAATATTTGGCATTCAATTCTACTAACACTATTGGCCCTTCTTTTTCTCTTTAGAGAGACACTTTTAAATTCTTTCATTAAGAAATATGCACTTAAGAGCTCTTTCATTAAGAAATATTCTTGCAGAATTTAAGTATTTGATGTCTGAAGCTTTTATTTTTGTTCCTTTTGACTGAATTCTTGGGTTTTTTAAATTTTCTTTCTTACATATAGCATTAATGTACTAATTTTTTTTCCTTACCATTACAGGACATTTGTCGTTATTAATAGTGTAGGCACTGGGATCTTGTGGCTCAGCTACAGCTTTCTGGACCAACTCTTGCTTTTATTTAGGGCATAGAGTAGTTTTTCTTGCTCATCTAGGAAACAGATGGTTTATGTGTTGCCCAGTTTTAACATATGCATTTATTTCTTCTATGACACTAGACTGAACCTTTTATATTCAAAAGGCTTGTTTCTCTAAGCATTGTGTATTCTTTTGTGGTTTCAACAGTGACTCGAGAATTACTGCTCTGCACATTGTGCATATATTTCTGTATCTCCAAATCTATATTCACTTGTCATTCTGAACGGTTGTGATTTTGACTTAGGAAGTTAGTATGAAATTTGATAGCAGTACTACTTGTTTATTACTTTACTTGTTCTGGTGGGATTTTTTCTGCAAAGTTTGTAGATTGCTACTTTACATACCAAGGATTTTCTTATTCCACTTTGGTGTGTATTTATTTGGTCAATGTTGTTTCCTATTATCAAGCACTTAATCAGGTTTCAGTTATTACACGGGCCTTCACAGCTTTTACTTTTGAAGGTTAGAGTTTTTTGTTTAAGCTTAGTGGATCAAGTATTTACATAAGTCTTGAATGTTGATGGCATATTACCTTTTATTAATAAGCAATAAGCCTGATATAGTTTTAATAGCAAGTTTTTATATTTGCATCCTTCAAAGGAATCTTCATAAATTGATGACTGAAATCAGAAACCAGTTAAAGCAACAAAAATTATTGCATTTACACTATTTTGACTGCTGTGTGTGAATTTTTTTAGTTGTTACCTGACTTTTCCTAAGTTTCCTTTAAAATTCTTGTAGCTTTTTCAGACGGTGTCTTAGAATTACTAAGGCCTCAGCAGATAGGCCTAAGATCTGAGAGCTTAATCTGTGCAAGGTAGTATTATTGAAAGAATGGCTGCTTTTAAAAGTATTTTAATCTTTGCTGTGCAAAACTTGTATCAAATATTTAATATCATACTGGTACACATTTTACATGTATTATATTTTGCCTCTTTCAAAAATCACTCTAATGCTGAATCCCTGATCTTTCCATTATTCATTCTCACAGGTGCTTACAAAGGAATTTTATAGTCTTCAGTCTTCTAGTGAAACCCGCATTATTGAGCTTCAAACACAGAATTCTGAGTTTCAAGCAAGACTAGATACTTATGAAAAACTTGAAAAAGAGCTTGATGAGATAATACTGCAGACAGCAGAAAGTAAGTTCTGTCACAAATTGTTTTATCTGTAGGTGTTTCTGGCATTGCGATATCATTCTTCTCATGACACTTGGAAAGTATTACAGTGCCTGTCATTCTTCTTCATTATGCCTGACAAGTAAAAGACAATAATTATTTTGATAGAAAATATTAATGGCAGGTTTCTAAGTGCACCTGTAAATGTGTATCAAACATCCATATATCTAAGTTTGTGCTTATTGAAAATCATCTCAGTATTCAGTCATTTCTCTTTTCCTTATTCTAATAATCCATTATAATCAGATATAGTCTTTGGGATTCTTCTATTATTTAAGTACATTTTAAATGTCAGGAAACCCTCTTTGTTGTCAGGCGAATACAGGTTTTATATTTCAGTACAGTGATTAATGTGAATTTTTTAACTAATTGGAAGGAGGAAAAAAACTCTTCCTTCTGTTGAATTAATAATAATTAGACATTAAATAGTTGCTTGTGGCAGCTCAGTCTGTTCCAAGTACTAAACCATGGATTAAATTCATACCTGATTACTCTTGAAAATTTTTGTCTCTCATTCGCAAAAATTAAAACATTCCCAAACAGAGCAAAATTTGTGTAAAATCTCTATTCATTTTGTTCTCAGCCTAAATCAATCCACAAAGCAATTAATTTCTAATTTGAAACACTGGCTCTAATCTTGAAATCTTCTAGTCAGTGCATAAGCAGAGTAGGACATTTTATAATTTCAGACTAATTCAACTTCTTCTTTTCTCTTTCTTTCCTCCTTCAAAAAATAGTCAGTTTATAAAGTATACCATATAGAAGATTATTGCACAAGCTTTATATATAAACAGTAGTGTCTAGCAAAGTGTGCAATACCAAGATGCAGTGATGTTAGAGTATCTTTAGTAACCAGACTGCACATGCTTTATTAATTTTATGCACTGCAGCCTGCACTTAGAATGGCCTGACTACCCAAAAGGTTCCAGTCTGACCATAAGCATGTTTGCTGTAAACACTCTTCTGTTTTAGTCAGTAACATGTTTTTTGAAGTGTGTATATATATAAACTTGCCTAAGGACTATTTATATGTTAACACGGAATTTTTGGACCTTACTTTCATTTTCTCCAAGGGGAAGGTAGAGTTCAGAACACTGGTTTTTGTTTACACTGGTTTACATTTTCTTAAGCATCTGGGACAGTGGTGAAGTTTTTTACCAAATCATTCTTAACTTCTTCTTAAATACCTATTTTAATTACAATTTACTTTCTATGCTACAAAATGCTAAAGAAGGGAAATTTTCCAAATGAACTGTTCTTTTAAAATATAATGACTTTATTTTCTGATTTCCTTGGAGAAAAAGAAAGATTCATAGCTTAGTATTATTTCAATATATTTTCTATTTAATAAGGAACTTGCTATTTCAGTGTATTTGCTATAGAAAGTTAAGATTAATACTGGTTATCTTAGGGAAAACAGAAGAAAAGAAAGTATTTTTTTAAAAAAAACCACTTTGAAGGAGAAGACAGATGTAGTTCCTCCTGTGTCTCAAATTAGGCCCTGATAGTTATATGTCACAAAGAGCTAAAGGTAGAAAAAGAACCGAAAGGAAATATAACTATTTTTCAAACTAATGTGTAATGGAAATCCATCTTGCGGGGAATATAATTTAGACTGAAGCATTGAGTGGAAGACAGTTTTCTACAAACTTTAGTGATAATAAGGATTGATCTTCATTCCTGTGGTCACCTCTTTATATTTAAATAGCATATAATGTTATTTTCTTCATCCTGAGTCATGAAGCCTTTGCTGTTTTACAGTATTTAGGGATGCCAGTGGGGGTGGGGTTCTCTGGAGTTCTAATAAACTGTGTATTTATTTACGCATGTGAGATGGCTTGTGTCATGTAATATTTGAGTTATATATATGTGTATAAACTTTTTATTTTTTCCTTTGGAAAATATGCATGTGGAAGAGATCACTGAATTTTTACTGTTACTCCCTGATCATTATGCCTCACTTTATTAATACTGAAATGACAGGAAACAGCCTATTCAGAAAGCTATCAAGAATTCATATAGCCACTTCTTACAGCATCTGAGAGGTTTCCAGATGAATAACAGTTGTAAATTTCCTTGGCATTTGTCTATTCTTCTTTTTCAGGGTATAATCTTCACATTAGGGTATTTTTGTTGTAGACTAGTTGTTTGATTTTTCTTGTTTCCATTAGTTAGTGTCTTTCTAAGAAAAAGATTGAACCTATCTGTATCCTCACAATGGCACCTCCTTGCTGTGTAGCATAAGAAACTGTCATTAATAATTGTTCTGTAGCTTGTAAAATGTATATTGTATACCACAAAGTCAGTGAAGAGCCTGGAATGTTGTAAGAGAAGAAAAACACATACTGACACAGAATATTATTTTGATACCTACGACATTTCCAATTTCTTTTGTGTTTGTCTTCATGGTGTGACATTTACTGGACACTACGGACAGATCTGAATTTACAGGACAGGATCTTACTGATGTTTTTCTGAGATATATGACACTGAATATGTAAACAAAAGAAGGGTATTAACAAAGGCAGGTAAATTATTCTTTATGTTTTTCTGAACCAGAGGTGTTTACAACACTGAAGAATTCCCTGTCATATTTAAGACAGCTCTGAAGTGCTGGTGTCTTTGAAGTGCCACATTAGTAAACTTTTTCTGTCATACTTACTGAAATTTCTATACTGTTTTTAATGCAACTAGATATGTGAATTACCACAGATGCTCTTCTAGAGGTTTTTCTCTTTCTAAATGTGTTTTAAGAACCCTTGTTTAAAATAGCATTACAATGGTTATTAGACAAGTGAGAACAGAATTGATAGCATTTTGCAAATTGTTGAGAAATGAAGGTATTTCTGATTTTGAGGCACTTGAGCATGAAGAAAGATGAGTCAGATAGGACTCATGTAATTTCCTACATTTGTTTCTCTGGTTCCCAACTATTTGATTCATCAAAGCTTTTGTGTGGTGCCTGGGCTGGTGTTTACTTGTTCTCCCTCCTCTCTCACACTCCTGCCACTCCCATTTTTCTCACTGTTCCCCTTTACCCTTCCTCTGTTCCCATCTCTCTGCCCCTGTCTGCTTCACACATACCCTTGTTCTTTCTCTTTCTTTTTTTTTTTTTTTCTGGCCACTTCGTCTTACAAATCTGAATTTCAGAACTTGAAATATGAACATATACATTTTAATCTTGCTGCTATTGGGATTTCTTTTCAAAGCAATTATAATCTGTTTAAACCCTTAGAAAAGCATTTTCAGAAACCAATCACCTATGGAGGTAGAGATTACTTTTAATATGTGTATTTTACATATACATAAAAACCTCTTTTTTGCCCTTCTCTGAAGAAATGGATGGCATTTGTTTTCATCAAGCGTGGTGAACTTTCTGATCACCACAGCCTTTCAAAAGCCATAATGAGCAGCCTCACTGTGACATCAGCTCCCTTAGCAATATCAGATGTCCCTTCTGTTCCCACGGACTTGGTTATGTCCTGTCACCTTAAACACTCCTTAATTTTATCTTCTCTACCTTCTCATGTATGCACAGAAAATTAATTCTTTAGATTAAAAACTTAAGCAACCTAACCTTCTACTGCTAAATTAAACTTATACAAGTGGTATGTATTTTGTGACCATACCAACAGTATGAATATTCAAGGCAACTGAACTATTTTTCTTTACTTTCATATTGCATAAGTCTTATGTTAATTGTAAAAATAAAAAATGTTGTAAGTAATTAAAGCGTGGTGCTAAATTTAATGCTAATGGTGAAAAAAACTGTTCCACTCAAGTCCAGAAGGTTGCACTAACGGAAAATTTAGCTTCTAGAAAAATGTTTTTGCATGTTGAGTTGTAAATAGAATTGCTTAGAAGTTTATAAGTTCTGGCACTGTTCTTCAACAGCAGCTTTCTGCAATTTTTTGCAGTGGAAGATGAAGCTGAAGCTGAAAGGGTTCTCTTCTCGTATGGATATGGTGCTAATATTCCTACAACAGCCAAAAGACGACTAAAGCAAAGGTAAAAAAAGTACCTCATGAATTTACTTGTTCGAGATAAACTAAATGAAGGTTACATGCATTATGTTTTGTCTTAGAATCCAGCCAGTTTGATTAACATAAAGAGGTTTTTTAATGACTTTTAATGACTACAGGAATAGATTGGGGACTAGGACCTGTTAATGTGGTTGATGCATATGAATAAGCATATGCATATTTTTCTAGGTCATTCTAAAATCTCTTCTCATTGACTTTCAGAAAGATTAATTATAATTGTATAAAAGTAAGCAGCTGTAAAAACAGATTAGTTACATTGTTTACATTTATATAATAGGATATGCATTATTAATACCCTAAAAATCCTTCTATTTAATAGTAAGAAAAACATATCTGTCAGGATATTAAGAAGGACAATGGCTCAGAGCATCACTGTTTTATCTTCACTAATACAGCATCTGATTCCACTTGCATTTTTTTTAGTTTGCTCTGCTTTGTCCAGTTTGAAAATTTGATCAATAGACTAAAATGATGCATAGGTGGAAAACATAGCTCTTGATCATAGGCATTTTGAACTAATAAATTTATATTATGCATTGTCTTTAAGAAATATTAGTGATATTTGAATGGCTCATTGTGAGCCTGTGTACTGTGGCTATGACTCACTTCTCCCACGCAACAACGGGGTAAAAAGAAATGACCTCAGGCTTGCCAGGGGAGGTTCAGGTTGGACAATTTCTTCTCATAAGTGATTGTCAAGCATTGGAGTAGGCTGCCCAGGAAGGTGGTGGAGTCACCATCCCTGGAAGGTGAGGAGTGTGCAAAAAACCTCCATAACCCTGTTGCACATCTGATATAGAAAACTTGAGAGTTCTTTTGCACCATTTCCTAAAGCTTCAGTTTGTTCCTTGTTTGTCAATAGTTTGGGCCTTTTTCTGAGTTCCACTTCAATCCTTCTTTTTCCTCACCTTATTAGATTCAGTTTAGATTATTTACATATATAAAAACTCTGTTAAATTTCCTTTGAATGCTGAATCTGATGATCACGCCAGGATATCAGATATGCTTGAAAGACACTTTCTGAGCTTAGAAGTGGCTCTATCGGAATGACTCATATACCCCACTTCTGTTCTAAATGGCATTGACTAATAAACTGTTTTAATCCTTTGTAATAGTGTTGGAGACTTCATAGATTTTCTTTATCTTTTAGAATTAAAAAGATTTAAAAAGCCATAAAAGACTCTGTATGGTTTACCTGCTGTTTTGATTCAAGGAAAACTGCCATGCAGATAATATGTGTGATGCCTTTGGCTGCCAAAGTTTGTAAAAGCAAATACTGACATCATCCCCTATGTTTAGCACCATTAAAGAATAAGGAAAGATGATCTGTTACAAATGTGAATAATCTTTCTGGAGTCCACTACCTGCTCTTTAATCCCAGATGTATGAGATACTAAATAAAGAGCTCTTTTAAGTTCACATTGTGCACTTCAGTCTCTGAAAGTTTGTACAAAACCAATATTTTCAAGCAGTGTGGGGTCTGTACTTCCTTACCCGCTTGCCAGAAACAACTGTTTTGTTACTTCACACGTAGGCATTGTACACCCACAGTACAATATAAATTAAGCATGCTAAATTATGCTGGGAATGCTCTGAAGCATCAAGACCAAATGGCCTATAGTAGCTTGTTGCCATAAGACAATTCTCAGGTTTAACAACATGTGAACAACATATTGGCAATGATTTCCTTGCCCATGCAGACTTCTCACCTATGCCTAAGAATTACTTGGGAGATGTTAATGAGAGAATACAGAACACTACCAGGATGACTTTGGTGGTTTGCTAACAAGGATTATCACATTCTTGAGCACTGCATAATTTTCTAGTGTAGTTGGAATCAAATGTTTCCAGCGTAAGATGTCCTTGCACATCAGTCCCTTTGTCTCTTTGCTTTCAATTTAAACTAGTCAAAAAACATACTGACAAGTATACTTGAAGGATGTACTTGTGTTATCCTTAAATATTTGCAAATTCAGGTGAAGTTCACTGAATGGATGTAGCTGGGAAAATTATGATGAGCTGCATTCTTAAATTTGCCATGGAAAGGTATCCAAGTTTTCCCCTACACTCTAATAGTTACTAGTCAAAGAAGTGGTTCCTTTCTCACTAATCTAGATGAGATTAGTGCATGAAAGAGTATGTTTATAACAAACATGAAGATTATTAAGACTTCTGCCAAGTCCAGAGGTCTATTCTATTTTAGTGAGAAAGAGATGGAGGTTATGACTGGTCAAATTTTCAGATAAACTTTGTACACTCATCTAGATTTATGCGCTGAGCTTCATGGTAAATATACTCTCCCTGTCGGTCTGCTTTAGACTGTTTACCCGCTCATAGATTCTGTCTCAAAGTCAGGAACTGATTGTGGAGTTACTCAAGAACCACCTGGATGCAGTCCTGCACAACGTGCTCTGGAGGTTGGACCAGATGACCACTGTGGTCCCTTCCAACCTTGCCCATTCTGTGATTCTTAAGAGTTTGGAAGACTAGGTTAGATGTCTGATAGTAGCCT
The DNA here is from genome assembly GCA_013397315.1 of Donacobius atricapilla. NCBI lineage: Eukaryota > Metazoa > Chordata > Aves > Passeriformes > Mimidae > Donacobius > Donacobius atricapilla. The sequence goes on from WBMY01005669.1 coordinate 959,719, forward strand.
CTGCAGTGTACATTGAATATTGCTGCCTATGGACCTGTGCTCTTGAATGGATTATAAACTCTTTGATTCTGGATATAAAGCTTGCAAGAGGTTGAAGATCTAATTTTTTAAACTAGGTTGTTCAAGTAGCTCAATTAGCCTTTCTCTTCAAAGTTAATCTGTGACTCTACATGAGAGTTTATTGAAAACAAAATTGGCAATAATATTTAATTATTTAGCATATTAAATGTCAGACAGACAAAACAATTTTGCCTCTCTTTTGAAATACCACATTTTTCAGTGTTTTACTGCAAAACATCTATTAATGAGCGTTTTTAAACAATTATTTAGGTTATAATTAAAGTGAGTCTCTAAAGTTGCTACAAAGTAAATAATCATAATTAGGTGAAGAATTTTGACAGTATTTCTACAGTTGTAGTATTGGACAAATTATATTGGAAATTACTTTGTATAAAATACTAGAATAGCATAACTGTGGGAATGTTATTTAAGTTCTGTTAACTTTTGTAGTATTTTCTAACTGTTTTTCTAACTTTGACCATGCAGCATGTTTGACTGTGTAGTTTATATATGTTAATATTTAAGCCTTGGTGAAAAATTAGGGCAATCAAGTCCTGAAGCATAAATGTGAGAATTTCGTTTGCCTATTTTGGAAAAAATTCAAGTTGAGCTTGCTTTTTATTGGCACAGTGTTCACTTGGCAAGAAGATTACTGCAGCTAGAAAAGCAAAACTCGTTGCTTGTAAAAGATCTGGAACATCAGAAGGAGCAAGTAACACAGATTTCACAAGAGGTAAATCATTATTACACAAAAATTCAAATATGTAGAAACATTGTGGAACAGCTGTTCATAAAATGAAATATTTTCTGAACAGTGTTTTTTATCTATTTGATGTTAAAGAAATGGCCTCATAATTAACCAAAACTCCATGATAGAAGCTTTCAAAGAAGTTTGTATTGTGTTTTGCAACTAATATTGAAAGGAGGAATACTTTACAGGCTAAACGAGAATGCAAGCCAGACAGACAACATTTTGATTTCCGAACAGAAGAACAGCCAGCCAAGCTAGTTTGTTCTGTTTGATACTTAATTGTTCAATGAATGCATCGCTACTTCTTACACAGCTCTTCTGCTAAATCACTTTTGAAGATACTTAAACCTCGGCTTGAAATGTCCCAGAATTAGGACAAACTAATTTTTTTTAAAGTCTTTAAGGTTGTCTTTTAATTTTTCTCATAGGAAGAAAAGGACAACTAGGTTTGCTATTAGATGTTGCCACCATATATAATTTGTAGGCTTACTATTTCAGGAATGTGGTTAACAGTTTGATTTTTAAAGCCACAGTAATTACAAATTATAAATAGTACACCCAAGTACTTCACAGAGTACAAATAGTTGAATTTCTACATATTTTTAAATTACATTAATTTTATAAATTTTATATTATATATATGATTATATAGATTATTTCAGTGAAAGATACATGAACAGTGAAGCTTGGGGATTTTTTTAACCAATACTATAATTTGTTATGTATTCTTAGGTATACCATGATAATTTCAAAGTGACTAAAACATATTCTGTGAGGTTCTTATTTGGAATACATCAGGAAATCGGTGAATCCATTGTTATGCTTGGTATTCTTTCATACCCCTGTTCTTTATCTTAAATTTTTCTGTGTTTCACTTCAATACATTCCTTTTCCACAGTAGTTTTATACTTGCGTCTAGATCACTGATGAAAGATTCAGTATCAGTGACCTTAGTTCAAATTCCTGCAACTTTCCACATGAACATCTTCAGCTCATTTTTATCCTGCCATTAAATTTTTGATCTTTTACCATATAATTATATAGTTTAAATCACAATACAATCCAGTACAAAGTTAAACATTGGGGTTTTTTTGTGTAAAGTTCTAAAACTTCTCATTGCTATCTTTGCATAATGTTTACTCCAGGCTATTGTCTTTCTTGATTTTTTTTTATTTAAGAACAAACCAGAGATCCTGTAGACTACAGTATGCTTAGGTAGCCCATTATTATTCTTTTGACTGACAGTTTGTTCAGTCACCTAGATGAAGTCTAGAACATGGCTAAAAAGCTGACTCAAAAGTGATTTTAGCAGCTTTTGGGGTTGAACTTGGCTCAAATACTGCTACTTAAGTGCAGTATTTATGATACAACATTTTCAGCTCTTTAAAGGAGGGAGGAAAAGACCACAGTAAGTCAACAAGACCATAAACAGAGGCATTGACTCTACTTACTTTTTTCTAATCAGTTGAAGCTGTTACATTAAAACCCTTAAAAATGCAGATTAGGGAAGTGTAGCGAGTGGTACCCTTATTGCAGTGAAAATAGGACACAATTAGAACAGAAAAGTGAGAAGATAATGTACTAGTTATCAATTTGAAGGTGATATGTTTCCTTTTTTGTGTGTGTAAGAACAGGTTTGGAGTTTATATTAATATGCAATTTGTAAAAATCAATAATATCCAATAATAATTCATTACTAGTCAAGTAATGGAACTTTATAAGGTAAAAAATTATAGTAGTTATACCTTTTTGTTTTTTTGCAGCTTGACAGAGCAAATTCTTTGTTGAACCAAGCACAGCAGCCATACAAATACCTCATTGAAACTGTGCAACAGAGAGATTCTCAAATAAGTCTACAGAAAGAACATATTACACAACTTGAAAAAGATGTCAGGTAATTAAAATCACTGATTCTTGATTTACTTTTTCTTAAACTGAAGGTAAAATCATTTATATTTTTATCATTAGAAAAAAATGATGCTATTGTCCACAAAGTTGAGGTGTTAACACTCCATTACTGACCCACTCCAGTCTTCATGCTGGAACTGTAGCACTTGTTATTTCTCTCACAATGTCAGAAAATGGTACTTTAAATTTGGAAAAGGAGCTGTGACAGGTTTAAAGTGAGTTTGAAGTTGAGAAGAGCTCTTATGAAGTAGAGAAGAGTTCAGAAGAGTGAAAGGAAAGAATGACACACCAGCTGTAAATTAGTAAAAATAAAGAAAAAAAGACAGAGAAAAATAATAGAGTAGTCCACCAGTAAAGGATATTTCAGCCATAATTAGAGCATATTCTCTTGTGGAGACTCTCTGATTTGCTGCTCTATCCATCTGTCAGAGCTCTCTGACCACTGAGCAACTTCCCAGCATCAACTTGCCAGCAACTTCCCTAACATCTGATTCCCCAGTAAGCTGCTACAAAATACTGTGTCCCTTGATTTTCAAGGAAGTTGACAGCCGAGTCCCACTGCTCTACAAAAGAATTAGCATTCTAAGTATTTTAAGCATTTTAAGTATTGATGTTTATGTGGTGTCTTGGTTTAGGAAAAGCAAACAGTAACTATTAGGAAACATTAATGTGATTCTATTATGAAGCAATTACATGAAAAATACTGGGTTTTCCACTAATCTACTGAAGCAATTAAAATTAAAAAAAAACAGGATAATTCTTAGCTAATACTTAATCTTACATAATTACATATGTATCTATTCAGTGTTTTGGTGGTTTGGGATAGTATCTGTTACCTCTTAAGGAATACCTAAAAATGCTTATTATCCAAGCAAATCTATATATGAATCGGTACGTTTATAAATAAACTGAAATATTCATTACTTCCTGACAAAACGTCTTTCACTGGGCTTAATTTTGATTCAGTAAGAATAGATTTTTTTTTTTAATTCCCGAATCAGTGTTTTTAATATTTTCCTACACTTGTTACATTATAAAAAACACTTCAAAGATAAATTATATTTTTCCAGGAAATGAAAAATCACAGTGTTCTCTATATACAGTGTCTTACTTTCCAGTTGTGAAAAATATCAAAGAATTGGTCACAAATTTTTAGATTATGGTAATAATAATGGAATGGTTTCATTATTCACAAAGTAGTCCAAAAGTCTCTCAATAGGAAGATAGAAATGGAGTAACAGTTGAGGTCATTTCTGAAAGAGTGTGTTTCATGCTTTAAAATCTAAAAGAACTTAAAGAATCTAAAAGAACTAAAATCTAAAAGAACTTAACACCAATTTTATTGAGTTAAATGGCTCATTGCCAATAATCTGCATGCTTAGATATTCTTCTTAAATTTACCCTACAAATTAAGGTACCTAAATTAGAGAATTAGGTCAACTTTCCTAAGTAGTTCATGAAGGAAGTTACATCTCTAAAATGTAATTCAGATTTTGGGTGGAGTGAGTTATTTCCTAGAGATACCTATTACTCTTCATTAACTGTAAAGGAAATTTTTTGCATCTTAAATGGCCTCAGGTTAAGAAAGAAAATGGATCTGCCCTACAATGTGAGCATTCATGGTAAACATACCAGCAAAACTCTACTGTGGGGAGCTGGGATGTGCTCACCATTAGTCTGTGTTTCTGTAAAGGAAAGTGTGGTCTGACAAAAAATATTATAGCAAAAAAAAGTAGCACTTACTTTGCACATCAAATATTTTGGTAGGGTTTTTTTTTCCTATAGTTTCCAGTATTCCTTGTAAACTGAAAATAGCTTTTACTCCATCACAAGTTTGCCTAGTTTCATAGGCCAGAGAAATTCTTGGCAACAGCCTAATGTCTTAGAGCTTTTGGTGCATATTAGTAGTCCCTAATTTTGTTGTTCATAACTCAACGTTTAAAACAAAGGTCCTAAATTGCTAGCTGGTATTCCCTGGCACACATGAGAAATCATAATCTGGGATAAAATTGGTAATGTTGGTCCTTTGCTTTCCCATAAGTGAGAAGAAGGCAAGAGGCAGGGATTTCTAACCAGAGAACCATTACATTCAAGAATTTTTTGTCATAAGGATAACCTTTTGGAATCTGCTGATGACAGTTTTAAATTAAAATATCCCTTAGGTGTTTTCTGATTACTCTCAGCTATTCCAGAACTGAATCGGAATGGGATTTGAGTAAATTAATGATAATCCCTACCAAATATATGCCAAGTGAAGCTCTGATGGATCAAAAGATTTAGCCCACTATTCCTATCCCTCTTAGTTTATTAAACAGCGTTTTGTTGCTTTGTGCATGGAATATTTTTGAGAGGATGAGTTCAGAGAATTAATGCTCCTCAAGGAGAGCCTTAAATTCTGCAGATAATGTGGTGCTATTAAAAAAGTATTAGTGAAAACACTAAACATAGTTTATGAAGCCTGGTTTCTCTGTATCTCAGAGCTGAGGGAAAACTTTAATATTTGTAAAACCATTTCAAAATGAAATTGTTCTGTCAGCCATTACCTATGATTAATAGTTAATACTGCAATTTTGCAGCAGCCTTATAAATTGAGGTTTAATTTGTGCTACAGTTACACAAGGTACATTATTTCTTAAAATTTTAAGTACAATAATGTATTAATTTTATTTCTAAACAGCAATTACACAAGAACCAGCTAAAGGAAAAATAGTGCTTGAATTCTTGTTTTCAGACAGACCTTCAAAATACTAGTCATTTTTTGTATACTTTTTTTTTTCATCTCATATTTGAGCACCAGATTGGAGACAAATTAATGCTATGTTGATATGCCTGCACCCTGAGAATCAAGATTGAATACTTAATTTATCCTTAGAGCTGCTCCGTGCTTGATCATAGGAAAATTTTTTCCTTCTTGTTTAGTGTGTAGATTCAATGGTGGAGGGGTGTTCTTTGCGTGTTGTTTTTTTATCTCATCTGCTCATCAGGGGAGATGGTTCTGCATTATGTAAATCATGATTCCCCAAGCAGAAAGGCACATCTGTGTTATCGGTGCCAGTGTTCTCTATCACTTCCCACTTAACTTGAGTGTTGAGAGATCAGCAAGGACTTATTTGCAAGTGAATTTACTTTTTTACTCTTAATCCATAATTACCTTCTTCATGCCATGGCCAATAGTCTTTTTAGAACATACTCCTGGGGTGATTAGGTTCCAGCAGATTTCCCAGGATGATGAGTCAGTACTTACTTGCAACCTATAAATGTTTTGCCGCAACCTGCAGCACTTTGTATTTCCGTGTCTATTGAGAAGTCTGTTGGTTGTACTGGATGTGAGTTTGATTCTGTGATGAAACAGACTGTTGTTGAATCAGCACAAGAGGAAGACAAGCATGGGGAAGGCTATCTATGACAGAAATCTCATTTTGGATGTTCTTGGGCCATACCTTCATCATTTTTTCACAAAATGGCCTAAATTTACTTACATAATGGTTCCTTAACAGGCAACGGATGTGTTCAGGATTCTCCACACCGGTAATTCTGTTGAAGTGTGTTTCTGACAGGAGTTATTTCTGCAAGAGGAATGACAAAGATTCAGGCAGATCATTTTGATATAGTATTTTTGACAAGTCCTGCACACCCATCTAAGTCTCTTTCCAGCATGGTTTTCAAAGTCCACTTTAACTACAGCAGCTTACCTGCCTTCATCCTTAAGTGTCACACCTATAGAGCTAAGGCTGTCTTTCAGAGCCTTCGTATGAAAATGTCTTCCCTACTTGGAGGGACTGTTCAAGTAGTGCTCAAGGCTGCCTGTGTCAATAGCTGTCAGACTGAATCACAGAATGGTTTGGACTGGTAGGAACCTGTAAAGATCATCTAGTTCTACCTCTCTGCCATGGGTAAGGACATCTTCCACTAGATCAGGTTGCTCAAAGCCCCATTCAACTTCTTACTGAAAGGAGAGAAAGAGTCAGAATACTTACCAGACAGAATTAAAGTCTTAAAGTAGTATATCCAGCAGAGCTGGGCATACTTTGTTGGTTTGCTGAGAAGTGTGTCTGTTCTGGACATCTTTCACACAGCTCTGTGGGTCTTTAGCCATACCTTCATAAGAGCTGCAGGAGCTGTTTTGGTTGGGGTAAGTGCTTAGCTGGGCTGCTGCCATTGCTGTGATTTGCATGAACAACTTGGGGACCCACCACCAGGCTATTACAGGTGTGCTGGTACCACTGGTGAGGTTTAAGTGGGAAGGCACAAGCGTATTATCACTCAAAGAGGAGAGGTGGTTTAGAAGTAACGGAGGCTCTGTCAGGTGTTGCCCACATACAGTGTTCACTCTCACTCTCCTTCCCATCCCTCTAGGATTCTCCCAGGCAGGCCATGGGCTGTGCTGGCACTCAGCCTCAAACAGAACTTGACTCTGGGAGCAGAACACTTCATGTACCTCTGAACTGAGCCATGTACCTGCAGATATGTTTCAGATACAAAGCCTTGGTCTTGAGTGACAGGGCATCTGCAGGATGAATTTATGGGTGGTCTGCATATCTCAAAATACTCTGTTAAGTAACTTCTTATTTATATTAGACCACATAGTACTCTTGTTAATAAAAGTAAATAGTGATGGTTAATAAGAGTAGTGCTGTGTGTGAGGATGACTCCTTGCTGCTATAAAGAAATTTCTCTAGCATACAGTTCTTTAGCCAGAAATGAAAACATCACATTTAGCATTCCTTTTGAAAAGAAATGCTTGTAGCTATGTCATGCTGTGGGAAAATAAATATCTGAGTTTCATTCTTATGTGTGTAGTGAAGTAATTGTAGTTTTAGTACTTAATTTTCTGCTAGAAAGATCTAGGTTTATAAATAACTGGAGATGTTAAAAGGACTTCATTCATAAAGAGAGGGTATTTACTTTAAATGCAGTTACTCAAATTTCTCAGTACCAATGACTGGTTTTAAAAGAGGTTCACTTACCCAAAAGCACTACTCAAAAGCCTTAACTGTGTGACAAATCCAGAAGCCATATAAGGATTTTGCTCACTAAGAAGCTTTGTACTGAAATGTTCCTTACCTAAACATTTTGGGTTCTCTAATTGCCATCCAAACATAAAGCTCAGCGTAGAGTGTTAGATGAGTTTTTCCCATCAAATAATGGGCAATGAGCTTTTTATGAGAACATTACCATTCTATAAAATGTGCACCATCTATTCCAATAGTACTGCAGCTTACCAGAGAAATGCTCCAAGCAAAATTTGTAGAAATATGTCCTTTTTATACATTTTCTGACCTGTAATACAACTTTTAAAAAGCTGTTTGGGTGGAGTTTTTTTAATAGTTTGAAAAAGTAATTTTAATTTGGACACTCGACTACACATTGAGGTTTTTAAGCCTGCTGAAGCATTCCAATTAAAATCATTAAGCAATACTCTCCTGAATCTGTTTAAAAATCTGAGCTGTGGTTATTTAGCTGCACAATGAGAGATTACTGATTTCACATATATTCTGTCTTGTAAGGAACTTCTGTTTGCAAAACATCTTATACCTCCCTTTCTAACTATGTGACTTAAGAACAAAATTTGACCTAGATTAATAATTAACTGCCTATTTTGAGCTATTCATCTGTAATTTTTAGACAAAGGATAGCTTCACTATATGGCTATATTATATATTCAGTTATATGTACAAAACCTTTATATATACTATTTTTTTTTGTTTTCGTAAATGCTAATACTGTATCTGAATATAAAATGGAAAAAAAAATTCAACATTGGACATTTCAAGTTAATACTGTGAGGGCAGATTAACAGAAAGGCACAATCCATTTCTTCTGGAGTAGCATATCCCTAGCATCTGGAGTACACAGTTCACTGAAAAAGAAACATACTTTTTTTTTCCAAACTGAATAGATGTAATAATAAAATCCAGTACTGTATAAACCCATGTTTATTTTGTGTGTCCAGCATAAACATATTATTCAGAATATCTAATTATAGAAGCTTCTGAACAGGATAGTAACTAGTGTATTTACATTTAAGCATTAAAATGGTTTAGTTGCCCAAATTGAAGAATTCATAAGCCTGAAACTGAAATGTTAGTATCCATTCTCCAGAAAAATCATGTTACCTAAAAATGTCTTAGATACGATATCCAAGCTATCTTGGCTTTAGATCCTGAATGAAGCAAGACAAAACAAGCCAGTGGTTGCTATGAGCAATGTGCATGCATATGACAAGTGTATGTTATGGTAAGCCTGCATTCCTGGTACCTGGATTCATACCTGGCTAGGCTTTAAAAGCATGATGGAATGAAACTGGATGTTCTCCCAGACAATTTGGTTTCTTCTGGAAAAGCACACAGAAAAAGCAGGACCTGCACTGCTTTTCAGTCAGTTCTCTAACCTGAACTTTTGGGGCCAGTTTTATGACATCTCACAATGGGCACCTTCTCCACTCTCCATTCAGGGTGAGGCCATCAGTGACCACTGTGGAGCATATCGTGGTCCCATCTTTTTAGATGAGAGTTACAACCCTTGAGCTCCAGTGTGAGAAGCTGGTTTGCCTAGACTCAGAGATTGTGGTTTCAGAATCATATCAAGACACTTGAGGCACTCCATCACCAAATGGAGCAGCTCATCCTTGCCTTCAGCTGTAGGTCTCCACTGTACATGGTAAATCAAGTTATTTTGGTGGTCAATGTGAAAGATAACCTTTAAAAAGGCTCCAGTTTCCGTCCAGATCAGTGAAGGGACCTTCTTATGTGGTGACAAATTGCCTACCAACAAAAAGAGTAGGTTACAGGATGTGGCAAGGGAAGAATGATCCTTCCACAGTTCTCACTTAGGTCAGCTAAAACGAATTGTAAAGCTGCTTTCTGATTTGTCACACTGGACTAGGTTAAACTACTCTTCAATGGGAGTGTAAGGTAGGTTAAAGCTAGAACCTCTTTGCTGCTATCCAAGATGCTGGTTCAGAACATTTTAAAACCTGGGACTGAAATGGTCAGTCTTCTTCCCAAGATGTAACTTTTGAATGTATTTCTGTTTAACCTTGAATGTATTTCTGTTTAACTTCGTCATATATTATCATAGTGTCAGGTAACTGCTTTCTCACTCTGTTAAGTGTGTATATGCCTCTTGCAGTATTCTTTCATGAGTACATGAATTATTCCCTTCTATCTGAAATGATGAAAAAGCATAAGTATTGCAAAAGTGCAAAATTTAAAGTCTGCACTTGCTTTGGTAATTCTCTGTCAATGTGTTTGACAGAAAACACATCAAGTGCTACTGAATGATGTAGTAGTCTATGTCCTATATTTGACTATAAACAAAGAAAATTAGAACTGCTCTACATATATCACTTATGTTGTACTATTTCAGAAGGTATAAGCAGTAAAAGTAGAATAGGTTCTGTTCTGTAGATTAAACTGAACCTCAAACATGAACTTCTGGTTCAGTCATGCACACTGATGCTTATTTTTATTCAGTACACTACTTAAGTCATAGAGAATCTTGTATTATTGCTTCTCTAATAAGTTTATGAGCCTCTAGAAGGATTAATTTATGTTCTTAGGAAACACAGAAATCCAAGAAAAAGTGACATTTAATTTACAACATATGAACCCAAGAAAAGAAGGTATAGCAATTTCATCATGATTAAAAATGTGACAGAAAATAAAACTCTTGAAAATATTAAAATATTTTTATAGATTTTTAAAATGTTAATACTTTTCTTTTAAGTAGTTGGAAAAACTGAGCCATTTGGCAAAAGGATAAATGTTTTTCTGAGAATTAAGAATGCCTAGAAGGAATTGACAGTCATAATATACAATACAGAGCTTGCGAGGAGCTGCCAGAAAATCTCTGGGGCAAAGGATGATGTTGCTCATTTGAAACAAGCAGATGATACACAGCCAGTTAAAGATTGTTTATTTTGATAATTTCTGGATCAAATATTGGAAATACTAAATAATTTGTGTTTGCAACATATGTAATTGCTTCATTTATAAAATTTTAATATATTTGCTTTTGAACTCCTGACCTGTTTGCAGTATTACATATTTGCATTCCATATGCAGAATTGCATTCCTTATAGTTGTTGATTTGTTTTACAGTTTATATTATACAACCTATTTAGTTAAGTCATGCTAATGGCATATATAACATGTGTTCCAAGAAAATCTTTATGGCTGTTTTAACAAAATAGATTATATACTGGTATTATGCATGCATTAGCCCAAAATTTAGTGTTAGAAACTGATACTGGGGCTAAGTAGGAAAATACATTTAATCATTATAGAACTACTGCCTGGAATCACATTGTGTATGCTAAACATTTCAAATGTTCATGTTCTCTAACTATGAAGACAAAGAATGATTAAAGTTAAACTTTACATTCTGCTATAAAGGCATGCCTTTATGCTAAATCAGTTTTCATACTTGGTTCATAGGACAAATGTGATCCCGTGCATTATCCTGGAATAAAAAAATTACAATTAACAAAAATACGTTTACAATTTCTGCAGAAACTACACAGCTAAAGGGGGAAGAGCTGGTTGCTTTTCTTCCTTGTGTTTGCTATTTCCAGAATTCTAAATACTGTAGTATAAAAAGAGTTCATACAGTGTGTTACTACTAGTGACTAACACAAAAAAGAAATGCACATTTTTATACGGAAGTGTTGGTATAAGGGGACTTACTTTGCCTATAAAATAATCTCATTTTGTCTAGAAGAAACCAAGAAATGATAATAGAAGATTCTGATCATTTAAATTACCCTTCAGAGAAAAAAAATAAAAACAAAAGCATTTTATAAATGCTTTGAATAGTTTTTGTGTTTGACTAAAATAAGATGTTGCGTGTATCAGTATATTTGGGCCCATTTATAAAAATTTCAGTGCTTGAATATAGAGAAGGATCATTTGATACAATTACTTGAGCAGATTTTTATTGTTGCCTGTATTTAGCTTTAGAAAATGCATGTTTCAGCCAGAACACAAGATTAAAAGAGATTATCTGTTGCTATTACTGCATTTCCTATCCTCTTTTTACCAGTCTTTTAAATAAAGAAAAGACAGCTTTGCTGCGTGTCAAGAATCAAATGGCAGCAGATTTGGAGAGACTTCTAAATGACCGTGAGGTAATCTTCCTCTTTTAGCATTACTACCATAAGTGCACTTTTTTGTTACTGGCCCTTAAACCATGGAGGAAAAAATGGTTTACTTTGGTTTGATTTGTTGGGGTTTTCTTGTCTGTGTCATTTTCAGCAACACAGGTGACCATGTCTGTTGGGTACTGGGGAAGGGTCTCAGTTTTACTCTCAGTTGTTCAGTTCTTTGATGATTTATTGTCTCTGTTCTTTCTTTTCTTTTGCCTTGAACAGTGTTTGGCAATTTCAAGCATTTAACAAGAATCTAGATAAAGATAAGGAAATTGATACACATGTAATCTGCAAAGTCTGCATGTGCCACAGTATGCCTCAGGATCTCTCTGTGCTCCCCAATCCTTGTAGCCAAACATTGGACCTAAGCATTGTTCAATTCATTTCCCATACATTCTTCTGAATTCCTTTTCAACTCCAAAATAGAGGTTAGGGAGAGGAAACAGGACAATAGTTACACAGAAGTTTAACTTTGGTTTCCAAGAAGAGTCAGGGTACCTTTTCTATGTACTTACCTGAGTTCCATCCAAGCAAGAATCAGGGTGCTACTAGACTAGAATAGACTCTCAGATCTAAAATATGCAAAATTTTGCCATTTAGGGAACCCTAAAGGCTCTTGTCAAGATTTTTATCTAAACAGTCTTAGGAGACTAATATGTCATGGTATATGAGAGAAAATCTGCTTAAATGTTTGAAACAAAGAATGAAAATAAATGAAGTTTACTGCAGGAATCTGAGAATGTGAGTAATATCACAGAATTCCCTGAAGCTAAAGAATACTGAAGATATAAAACCAAAGCTGATCTAAGCAGCAAATAAATCTTCTCCCAGAGCTGCTGAATTATTTGGCAAGGATTTGCAGAAAAAATTCAACATTCACAAATCAGGAATTATGAATATGAGGAAAAACAATGCGAACTATAGATACAGAATGATGGGGCCTAGCTACTCACTTACCTGTTCAGAAAGTGATCGTAGGGATATATCAGTAGTTCTCTGACAACATCTTTATTTTCCCATACTGTAAGAGAAAAGATGGAGATTCCTTTCAAGTAAGCTACAACTCCCCTAAATGATGCTGTCAGAGATTGGATTGTCATTCATTTTAATACATTATATTCATGGAAAACTGACTATCCACCTCCTGAAGTCTCAGTCCACCTCCAAAATTGTTTTCCCTTTTCTCCTTTCATGCTATTCATCACATTCCCTTCTTAGATCAGTAAACCAAAATCCATGTCATTAATTGGTCCAAACTAGTTTCTCTCCCAAGCGCCTTAAAAAGTCCTTTTTGTTAGAACCAAAACAAAAGTTTCACTGACAGCAGATTCCAAGTGAGCCTCAATTTAAATGCAAACTACTAATTCTGTTTGCTGCGTTCCAAGCCAAACTAATCTGTGATTTAAACATTTCTAGATAGTTTATAAACTTTACCATTATATTCATGCTTTATCATATTAATGAGATGAAAAATACTGTGAGGAAACATGACATAATTGTATAAACATGTAGTGTTTTTTCCAGTATGAGAGGCCCTTGGCCTAATTTCAAATTAATTTCTTTCAAAATTTCCTGTTCCTACTCTTTCTTTCCCAAGCAGGGATGCTGCCAACTAGTTATGCTCACAAAGCAGTCACACCTTGGGCGCCTAGTTTTAGTAGTTTCATATCAATGAGCATGCATTGCAACTGATTAAAAACAGTAGAAAGTGATAAAAATTTTACCACGTTTTCTAAGAAAACTATAACATTTCTAACTTAAAGCTATGCAACATTGTTTCCACTACAAAATCCACACTGTATTAGCCACTATTCCAGATATGCAACAGTTTGCTTCTTGGTGTCATTTCACCATTTCAAATTTTAAACTGTGTCAAATGATCAAGAAAGGCTGGCAGAGGAAGGCTTGATTGAAAAAGAAAAGCAAATACCAGAGTCTGAAACAGACTTCTTCGTACCCTGAATGTTAAGAAATTGAGCAAATATTTCCAAAATTAGTACTGTTTCCTCAAATTTCTTTTTACATCTATTAAAAATAGGACATATTAGTCATACTGGTTTTGTCAAACAGTGATAATGTTTTTTAAAGATACCTCTGCAGAAAAGGATATAAATAATGAAAAAGAAACATTAGAAGTTGTATGTCTGAGAGAAGAAAATTATGAAATACCAGTACAACGCACAAAAAAAAATCTCCTAAGAAGCAAAATATAAACTAAAATTGTTTCGGGAAAATGTTTGAAAAGAACAGGTAACTTTTGTGTTTGTGTGTAGGTTTAACTTTTTTCACTTCTGTTTATTCCTAATGCAGCCCTTTATTTTTTATTTCTAATGCATACTTCTTCCAGTAGTTTTACACTTTCTGATTTTCTCTGAAAGGCAGTTATCTCATGTATTGAAATCTTTGTACAGGATGATGAGTTAGTCTTTGGCTCTTACTTCTTTTCCATCTTAATAAAAGATTTAAATTTCCAGTTACATCACAATTTTCCAGTAATGATCCTTGCTGACAGAAATAAGGAATACAAATTTTCTCACTTGGGGTTAGTAGAGAGTTAACTGCATTTAAACAGTGGGTGATTTTAAATAAAACTGACATGCAACCTGTAAATACAGATTCATACAATTTGAAAAAAAAAGATGAATTATGAGTTTATGTATTTGGTATGTGCTGTCATGTAACAGGGTTACCATCAGCCTTGTTCAGTCATTGCACATACTCTACTGTCATGTCTTGTTAGGAATTACCTTGTTGCTCTCATGTTTGCAAGTAGAAACATTAGAATTCTTGAATAGATAAAGCAGAGATATTCATAGTTAAGATAAAATGAAGTTTAGGTATGTTAGAAGTAAATACTAAAAGTACAAGCAAAATGCCAAAACAATGTTAATGCTGTCTTCCAGCAATGTGTTTCAATAGGTGTACTGTTTTGACTTAAGGTATTCCAGCCTGTGTGGTCTTAGACTCTGTTAACTCTTTTTAATGGAATGTTAGAGTTTGAGGGGTTGGAAGTTTTTTTTACTTTTATCTCTGTGATATCAGCTATATTCATAATGCTGCTTTGGAGACAATTATAGCATTTTATGCACTTTTTAAATAAAGAACTTACATTCATGATTAATCTTCTCTTTTCACAGATTTTAATTTTAGAAGAAGAAAGTTGAAAGTTCTACTTTGAATCTTGGAAGAATTTATGTAGGATTCTTATATGAACTCTTTTATTACAGGAAAAAGTTGCACTAAATGTTAATGTGATAAAATAGTTCATTATTTCAAATTACATAGGCATCTGATTTGATGATGAATCTTATATTTTGCTATGGGAAATCAAAGTGAAAACTAGTTATTGGATTATGCAAAGCCTTAAAAGCTTCTGTCCACACATGAAGGAGAAAAAAGGATGATTGGGGGTTTTTTTAGACTATATTCTTGGCCCAAATTCTGAATTGTTTCTTGGCCTGCTGCTTTCTTTTTTTGTCTGAATTAATTAGTAAATGAATGAAGAAAACCTTTTAATCTAGTTTTGCATTTAGATCACTGAGAATCAGCTGGTAAAATGAAATTTCTTGCATACTTCATGCGGTTAAATGCAAACTTTCCTAGTAGAGGGGAGTTCAGTGGTATTATTGTGAATGATCAGTATCTAGGATCATGCTGAGATCATGTTGGAGGTTCATAATAAAGCCTTCCCAATGCTCCTTGTCTTCTTGGAGCTCTCAGAAGGGTCTGGGCTGCACAGTAGTCTGATGCCATTTGTATACCCCATAGTACAAGACAGCAAGTTAATGCAGCCAGATTTTTCAGTTGGTTTTAGAATATGATATTTTATATGTTTTGACAAGGCATTATTATTTAATTGTTTTTCCAGATCCATCTGAAAAGCATAAAACATTGTTTGGAGGAACAATGGGATCTCCCATTAATAACCTTCCAGCAAATAGTGTGGATTTTTTTATAAAAGGGATATTTCAGATCTCCAGATTAATTTTTCTGGGCATTATTATTTGTAGTCTCGTTTCTCATTTTAATCAGCTGAACTTTACCCTGTTGATACTCTGAACTCGAATAACCAAACTACACCAACCCCAACTTGTAGTTTTGATTCTTCCAACTAAGTAAATGCATGACCTGTCCCCATCTTTGGAACGTACTGCCCATGTGTCTTTGTATAGTCAGGGAAGAACGAGTAAGAAAGGTGTTTCTTCAAAGTATAAATCCAGATGAAATTATACATCATGCCTGAGTGGACCCAACAGCTATAACACTGCCTTACCCCTTTGCTCCTTATTCTCCTCCTCCCTCCTCCTGTTGCACCAGCTCTGACACATTTCAAATCACTGAACAGAAACCTAACCTGCCCAGAAAAAAACCCTAAAAAAGTGTTTTGCTGACTGTTAAGTTAGCAGTTTGAATGATCTTTGGAAAGAGTCCAGCAAAGAAAAAAACTCAAGTAAAAATATTTATATGTCAGTATTACTTTCCTGTGATAAAGAGGGCATTCTATACAGTTCCAAAACTGTATAGAGCACCAGCTTCTGTGCCATCCTTTATCTGCATCCAAAGATAATCCTTTTGTGTATATAAAGGGCATCTATAACTTAAAGGCACTGAAATGTAGTTCTCTGTTAAGTGCTAAAGTTAAGTGGGATAAATCCACCAAATCTTTTTGTGAAGCTCTTGTTACATGATTCCTTTTATCTAGTTTGTTGGTTTGGTTTTTTTTCTTTACAACAGTCAGCCTTTGACTAAAAGAAATATTCACCATGAACTCTGTGATCCTGGCAATTCCATTACCTTTCATGCTTGATGCAGTTGTTAGTATTTTGTAACATCAGAAGTGCAGTTCTAGACTTTATCCCTTGGCTTTCTAACTCCAGATGAAAACTTGGAAGGGCAGTCTGTCAGCACTCAGATGTTTGGCAAGAAGTTTTAGTAATAATTTCCTGAGGTTACATTTAAGAGGTTATAAATTTGCTATGCTTTGATGTATAGCATTGTACTATTTCTTCAGAAATTTAGGATGCAGATGTGTCATAATAAAGAAAACCAATAGTGTGCACAAGTAAATCTATTTTAGCTTTTCCAATTCAAACAGAGTGTAGAAACTGAGTTTTAAAATCTTGAAAATTAACTAGCTGGGGTTTATATTTTTAATGTGAAGTTCATAATCCACTGGGTTTTAGAAAAAAAAAAACCAGCAGAGCAAGTAGAACAAATGGAGTCCTTTTTATGTTTCAAATAGAAATACTGTAGGAGACCTTAAAACAAAAAATGAGACAGTGGTGTAAGAGACACCAATAGAAGACTTTAATAGGTGTTCCTTCAAGTCCTAAGATCAGGTTCTATTTGTATGAATAGTTCATTTACACTATTTTTTAACTGCTTGAAATCACCAGTATGTGATGTAGTCTGGAAATACAGTAATTTTTAACCTAAAAAAGTAAAACTAATACTATGAAATCATTGTCATAAGAAATAGAAGGGTAACATTTATGACATAAATGCTGCAAATTCAGGCTCTTTACAATAGCCATTAATTTCCTACAGCGCAATTGTTCATGCAGACATGATTCATTATCAGCCCATGAATATTATACACCAGGTAAGAAGATATGACAACCTGCTGATATTTTATCTGCTTTACACATCTGTGCACTCACCGTACATTAGCAGCTGTGCATACAAGTGATAGAATGTAAACTTGCTGAACTAGTCACCTGCCTTATTGACACATTCATGTGTTACTTGCCAAAGCTCTTCAAGTGAAGTTAGCAACCAGAAACCAGGCTCTGGCTGTCTGCTAGGGCCCAAAGTAGAAAACATGTAGTAGTAGTTTAAATAAACCTGGTTGATATCAATCAGTTAAATGGCTACAGACACATGGAGTTTGACTGCTATTTGTTTACTTAAATCCAGTTAGTTTATGTCAGTAAATTGTGTCACTCAAATTGAGTGTTAAATCTGTCTAAATATGTGTATCTGAATTGGTAGGAATCTTCAACTAGATCAGGTTAAATTTTATTTTGATTAACCATTGCAAGCTTTTATTCTATTTAAAACATATTTAAGTATAAAACATTCTTAGTGAGCTGTTTGTCCTGAAAATAGTCTACCAGGTTAATATTAAAATGCTAATTGCCTGAGTGACTATTACGTTGAGCTTATTTTCCGACTGGCAGGTGAGAAGCATTCCACATGTGATGTATAACTCTGCATTTATGAGTAAACCGAGTGCTTTTCCTTTAAAACCAGGCAATTCTTTCCCCTTTCCAGGCTTTCACAGTTTCTTATCAATATGTCAAAATAATCATATTTATTAACTGAATATTTCTGTGGCCTTCATCACTGTAACAGAACACCTGGCTCACAAATATTATACTCACAAGTTAAGCAGGAAACTGTTACTGTCCCTGTTTCGCAGAAGCAATAATCAAAATAAAAGAAAGGGCGCTTTGTCCAAAACTCCCGCTTGAAGAAGAGGTTAGGAGTTCATGTGTCCTGATACAGTATCTTACTCACAGCCATTTTTCGTTTCTTACATGTTTCAGTTCAAAAGCCTGAAAAGAAAATCTCCTTGGTGTTTATTTTTCCTAACTAGACACAAATTAACTCTTTTCTCTAAGTCATTTTCTTATGTAGGGATGGATTGAAATTTGGAAGCAGTTTCACAAACAATTACATTTTCACTTTGTATCATTCTAAGAATTTATATTCACATTTTAATCAGTGTCTCCTGGAAAAGGCCACTTTCCAATGTCCTGCCAGTCTCTTAAAGATAAAATCTTAAAAATTTAAAATGTAAATTTAAAAAAAACCAAAAAAGTATTTAATCTGTAAGATCGATATTTTATATTTTCTATATAATAATTTCTGGGGGGGAAAAAAAGAGATAAATTTCACAACAGGCTGGAGGTCTTACGTGAGATTAAAGGTCTAGCTTATTTTGTCCAAGCAAACAGAGGATGTGGTGGGATGTAAGAAAAGGAGATAAGCATAAAGCAATATTGTGTAGGTAATAAGTAAGCACAGAGAAAAAGACAGAATAGGTGAAAACTATGAAGTTAAGAACAGAAAATAGTTATTTCATTATCTTTAAAATGTAAAAAATCTGACTAACATTTTAGTTTTTGATAAATGGTTGCCAAATGCATTTTCCAAGTGTGTTTAAGATTAGAGAGAGTCTATGTGATCAAGAGGAAAAACAGTTACTAATTAGTCATATTAGAATATGCATAGTTTGTGAAGGGTTCTAAGCATTTTTTCAGAGCTTCTATAAATTATCAGGCTAAGTTTTCCAAGGATTTAGATAAATTTTTATGAATGTTAGATTGGAAACATGGCCATATGAATTTCAGAATTCCATGACATTGTTCCAAAATTTTAATGTTCACAGCATTTGAGAATCTAGTAGTTTCTGTGCTTGTATTCATCTTATGTCAGTATCCTGCACAAAATCCTAGTACTTCTCAATAGTTATCCTGGTTTTTTGCCCACAAGAGTGAAAGAAAAGTCAGATGCTTTTCTTTTTTTCCTCTTTTGTGGAAATGCAAGGTGTCCTGAAGTATCTGCTTTACCTTTCTTTGACCATGCCACTCTATATTATTGTGTTTGCCATTCTTACTTTGATATTGCCTTTGGAGACTGCCCCTCACAGCTAAATTCTCTGTGCCCAGATTTTAATTCCATCATAGCAATGACCTTGAGAATTCCAGATGAGTTTTCAGCATTTCATTATTAGTCATACTTTTAAGTCTGGCTAATACTATCCTTAGCTGTAATTAAGTTATGCTGAAGAAGATTGACTAGGAATAACCTAGGACAGAAAGCCAATATGTTGGATTTAGGAACCTGGAGAGTAGCAACAGCTGCCATCTGCAAAAAAACAGAGGTGGAGAGAAGTTCAGACACTCATAAAAAGCTTTGGAGTCATAAGGAGGAGGGCAGTACGTGTTTAATCAAGAATGGAAGCTTAGTGGATAAAAGGAGAAAACTGCTTTGTTGGGGAGAGGGGAAGGAAGGGGTATCTGCAGGGGTTGGGAAGACACAAATGAAAAGATGTGATTGGTAACAGGTGCCTTCAAACATTCTCTATCTCTGCCTCTTCGCCCTCTTTTCTGTGTAAGAAGATTGTACACGATAATGTTAAAATTATTTGTGTTTCCAAAGTGAATGACTTCCTGCTAATCTATGTGCTGCAACTTGTTTTATACAAAAAAAAGTGCTGATGTACAATGCTTTAGCTCTCTTTTTAAATGTTAAGCCACAGAGTAATTATCATTTTTCTTATGCTACGTTTATGTTCCAAGATTCTAGTTTCTATTAATGTTCTGCATGTTTTCTAAGTAGATTACAGGGACATTTCTGCATCACAAGTAAGCCCCGGAGCTATTCTCAGCTTTAAGCTTGGTGAAACAAAGTGACATTTACATTGCTAAACGAGTGTAGAGAAGCTTCTGGCTCATTTTTAAAAAAGAAAAATATGCTCCTAAGCAGTATTTCTCATCTTTTTGTTACCTATTTTGTTGCTGTCAAGCTTCAATAAAAATTGAATTCCAAATAGTACTGAATTAACGAACAGGAAGGACTGAACAGCACAGATTCTTTTCATTGAGCTGTATTATTCAGAATGTGTTCCTATTTTTCATATATATTCGTGCAAGAATTATCTTTCTATTCACAGTGGTATACAGTAAGCAGTTGTATAACAGGAGGTTTCATAGGCAAAATGCAACATATATGTGGATTATGGGATGGAATTGGCATGTGTATTTTAAATGATATGGTTTTGAGAGAGCTAGAATCAAAGGGATAAACTTCTAAAAAAGAAATTGTTAATTGTTGATTAATCTGAAATTGTTCAGATTTTCTCAACATTTATCCCATGTTGAGTTCTTTTTTTTTTGTATTGTATTGTATTGTATTTTGTATTGTATTGAGTATTGGCCATGTATATTTCTGTCTCAT
This sequence comes from Donacobius atricapilla, assembly GCA_013397315.1. Lineage (NCBI taxonomy): Eukaryota > Metazoa > Chordata > Aves > Passeriformes > Mimidae > Donacobius > Donacobius atricapilla. Next base: position 980,550 of record WBMY01005669.1, read on the forward strand.
TCTACTGCATATCCATCCAGCTGTGTCAAAATTTTGCTTTTGTTCATTTCATGGTAGCATTTGACTATTACCAAATGGAAAGTGAGTTTAAGTACTCTGTAAGAAATAGCAAAAACAGGGGGAATTAAAATAGAATATTATCATCTTCGAAAATACAGTAATTTCTACATAATAATTTATGAAAATTAGGATGTTTTAACACATTAGCATGTTAGCATCCATTTCCTTTTAGGTGAACTTACTTGAGAAACCATACTTTTTATTAAATGTTGAGTAAATGAATGTCATAATGGCTCAGATTAAAAAAAAAAAAGTATTTGGAAAATTAGTCCCAGTTACAATTAAAAATATATTTCTGATCTACTATACAGAAGTGAAAAAACCTTAAAAATTTGACATGCTTGTTCTGAATTATGACACAAATTATTTCCTATTTTTGTTAAGAAGTTAGAAAGATTAAACTCTTAAGAACAAATTTAAGATACAGCTGAAATAGGCAGAGATTTTTATGTATCTAAAAAGACAGAAGCTGTTCTCTGCAGTGACTAGGACATTTTATTGTTGCCACAGTTCTAATTCATTCATTTTATAAAACTGGAAGTACTTTGTAGATCTATGTAGTCACAGATCTGTCAGTTCATTTTAAGATTTTTACATGCACTAGGATATAGAGAACTAGTGAATTAAGTGTAGTGCAGAGGAGCTATCAACATCCTGCATATGGTCTGGCATCTTTCCACCACCCAGTTATCAGGTTAATTTGTTTAATTGGGACATTTCATACTGTCTTCCAGCTTCCAGCTTTACAGTGTGTATCCATGTGCTTTAGATTGACCATATGTGCAATTCTCACACTGGAATTCATGCTTTTTATATTTCCAGCACAGCTGCAATTAGGATGCAACTATGTCAAATACACTCTGCCTTACTTGAAGGATTGAACAATGACCTGTGATGTTTTCTTGATTTCATAGGCGGTTGTTAAAAATCTTGTTTGAGCTCTGTTATGGATGTAGATTCTACTTCTGATAGGCACAAGCTCAAGGAGTTCCACTGTTGAAGCTGAGTTTGCAGCAGTTGTACCACTGCTTCCTGTCCATCTGCAGTCTTTAAACAAGGGAATGGACTGACTGACCATTTGCTTCATTTTGCTGTCATGTCAAAATGACACTTCTGCAGCGTCTTTCTCCTATTTCACAACTTGTCATCATTGATGTTACTGTCCAGTGTTGTGAATTCATGCTAGTGGTGTTGGTCTTTTTTCCACTTCCAGCCAAAAAAAGGGAACAGTAATTCATTCCAGGCTATAGGCTGTCTTCTGCAGTATGTCTTGAGCAGAAATAAAACCCTTGAAAGATAGTTCTAAAATAGTTCTTTGTGTGAATTGTCAGCACTTCTGAAGAGGAGACGTTGTAGGTACCACTTTTGCTTGAGAGTCTCATTCCTTGATAATGACACATATGTCTCCTTTCTCTAGTGCACTCCAAAGTTTGAGTGCCATACTCAAACTTCAAAGTGCTGTATGTAAGTCATTGCATATGTTGAAAGGTGGAAGCAGGTTCAGTTTCAGTCGTCTAGTCCATTGTTGTGCAGAAGTGTTTATGCCAGGAATCCATACAGTAAGCTTCATTTGTTTACCTCCATTTTAACTGGTGAACTCCAGTGCTGTCAAAGAGTACTGCCAGTGTAAAGATCATCTGAGAAGTTGCTTGTCAAGTGACAAAGTAGCAGAGATGGATCTTGCCTAATTTTAAAAATATATCACGTAGGTATCTACATCTGAAAATCATCGAGGGATTAGCAGTCAGAAAAAAAGAAACTGGCACTATTACGGTGTGATTTACCATAACCTCATTTAAAATAAGCAAAATTAATATTAGTTCTAAATTTCTCACCAACAGCAATATAGAGGAATCAGACAAGGTAGTTTGTCTAGGTTTAAATACTATTACTGAAGATATCTAAAGATACATGTTAGGAAATCCAACCAAGTATCCAGTCACATGTTCCAAAGCCAAACTGCAATCAGCATTCTCACAAAGATACCTCTCCACCTTAATATTAGGAATTAAATGATACAACTTTATTTTTAATGTACCTTTACTTTCACAAAAGTTACAGTAGGAGTCCAAGAGGGATCCAAGTAAGGAACTGCACAATACTTCTTAGAGGGCAATGCCCTTAGTGTTTTCTCTACCATCACCCGATATGCCCATTAAGCTTGATCCCAGTGATCACCTTGAGACAGACAACTGTGAAGATGGTTCCTTCTGAACCACTCTGCCCTGCCATTTTCTAGATTAAGATTATTTTCCCTCAAGAAGGAGATATAGGAAGTATAATTTTTTTTCTCTGAATCCTTTCTTGAACATTTGTATATTGAACATGAACTTTAATTCTTCAGAGACTGAGAAATCATTCCAGGATATGCTCTTTACAGAACACTACCAAATGGGTATAACATTACGTTTCTCAAATCAGTATTTTATAACAAACATGTAGCTTCAATTTCTGAACTCTGTTTTTCCCTGTGCAGACTTGTTTGAAGACTACAATAGCTGAATAACTTAAGAGGAAACACGCATGTGAAGACAGATTGCACTGACTTGCCATGAACATGTTTTTCATGCCAGTATGGCTATCTTTCCTCAGTTGTATGTTCTAATATATTTATTGTTTTTATTGTTAATGTTATTTTAGAAGTTAATTTGGCTTCCACATTGAGAAGAGTCCAGTCTCTGGACTGAAGTTGTGGTGCACTAAAAGTCTTTTTGTGAAGCAGTTTTTTGTTCAATCCCTTCCATTCATGAGGGATGTACAGTCAAACTCCAGACTGGATACATATTTTATTTTCAGTTATAGTTTAACCACATGGGGACCATATGGCAGTTAAAGTGAAGAATACCAGCTTTCCAAAGGAGGTCCTGACCATACATGCTTTGCTCTCGCAGTACAGGAGACTTCCAGATTGGGAGTGAGAATACACAACTAAAATCATCACTTTAGTGCTTGACCACAAATTTGGAGAGACCCTAACTTTTTATCAGCATCCCTGAGGGAGGAAACCTCTAGTTTTATCCCTCTTTCATCTGATTTTTCTCATTTTGACAGTGAGATTTGTTTTCTGTGCTATTCTTTTATGCTTTGTTCTTCTCTGGGAACACTTGTCAGTCATCAAAATTCAGTGGTTCTGCCAAAATCTGATACGTTTTCTAGGGCAGAAATCTCTTCTTCAACTTCTACAATACAAGTTTGCTGCTTCAAAATGGAGTTACAATCTAAGTTGAAGTTTGCAATGTAAATTGCATATAGAACTCCTAAATTCTCTATGCAGAGCTAAAAGTAGAATGCCACTTGCCATGATAAAGGTTCAGTTAATTGGACATACTATTATCAGGGTCACTTCTCCTTTAGAGGACATTTACCTGAGTAAAGTAACGGTGAGCTTTACTGCATGAGGAAAGAGTCAGATGGATCTGATACCCATTGGCTTCTATGATTTTAGTGATATGAAAAAGCCATTAAATTTACCATTAGAATGAGCTATCTTGAGACCACATAGGTATATGTCTCTTCCTACTGAGGAGTTCCAACTGTTTGGTTTGATCTACGTAAAGCTTCTTTTCAAGATCATTGTATGGAGATTATTGGAGGTGCAAGACTTCCATGCCGTATTAAACTAAGAATTGACATGTATGTGATTGATTCGTGTTAGCCAGTTATTTTTTCTTGAGACTGTTGTTTTGCATCTGCTTCCTGAGCATGATATATAAATGTCTCATTAACTGCTTATATAGATTTAGATAGTTATTATAACTGTATATGCACATATATAATATTAAGTGCCATTGCAAGCTTTTGAGTGCACATGGAGGATTCTTTCTTCCTTTGATTATAGTTACATGACAGAGATGGAAAAAAAAAACTATACTGTTGACAAATCACTGAAAAAAAATGAAGTTACTATCTTGATACTGTACTTGATTACAATGCTTAATGTAGGCATTTCTTTCACATGCTTCATCAGTTACATGATAAAAGAGCACCCTTTAATGCCTCAATCATTTCCCACATGAGATGGTTTTTTTTCATTTTGCTTTGATGATGTAAGTCATGGTTTTGTTATAATACTTAATATTCTAATAATTTTAAATTAGGAAAATGTAGGCTGCTCTTTTGGCACATGTATGTTTGAGCGTGTATCAAGGTCATCAAAGCCAATGTTAATAGAGTTCCCTTTTCAGTATCTGTAACTCAGAATACATTTATATTTTATATGGTGGCATGCCTTATTTTTGCATTTGCTTATCTTCTAGTTGCATTGCTAGTTGAAGGAATCAAACTTTATCCTTTGTGTTCCAAAACTGATCTTCAGTCTCTATTTTTCTAGGTACTATTTCAATTATCCATAATAGACAGGTAAAATCTATTTTAAATAAATTACAGCTTATTTTTACTTTAGGCTCAAGCATCATTTGAAAGTCTCAGAATTTTCTGAAGTATGAGTAATATGAGCAGGGTAATACCCTTTTTTGCTTTACCTTTTAAAAATGACTTACACTTCTTTGGTTTGATTCTTTTAACACTGTTTTAAAGCTTGATGATTTTCAGTTAGTTCCACAACACCAGCATTTAGCCTAATAAATTAGCAAGGTAGAATTTAGGAAATATGCCAAACCAAAAAAATTTAAATTAATGGACCCTATGGAAAAGACTGCTGTCTATCCTTTGTCTGTACCTAAATTAAGAGTCATCAAAACACTAAAATAGGAAAAGACCTCTAAGATCATTGAGTTCAACCTTTGTATCTCCTTCTCTGCCTGTATATTGGCACACAAAATTGCTTTTGCTATTTTTAGCTGAGGTTGCTGGACATAACTTACCAAAAATAAATGGAAATAAGCAAGTAGTTTCTCCTGATACTATTTACAATGCAATACATGTTACCTTACTTCACCTCCTGCTACGTCACTTCCAGTGTTCCCAGTCCATTCATTATAATCACTCACTTTGAATTCCAAATCCTTTCTGGTTATGTGTGTAGAATTTTCAAGTATTATTTTATAGTTATCTTTACTAAATATGAATTAATATCCATCAGTGGAATACAGGATGTTAGATTGTCCTAAAGTATGAATCTCTGTATGTTTGGAAGACTTATCAAGTAGATAATCTGTAGTGTGAAAGTTTGTTCTAAAAACACAGTTCTTTTTAAGAAAATAATTTGATACTTCAAATCTGTGCAAGGGGAATTATGATTGCACACTGGCTATTCAGAATATAAGTTGAAGCCTGAGAAAAGTCAGTGATAAGGACAGTAAGGTGAGAAATGGATTCAGCTTATCACAACTAAACTTAGGTATCAAAATGACACGTGTCTGGGGTATCTTTTCTATGCTTTATAGTCAACAGCAGCCTAATCAGCAAGGCTAATGTTACAACACCAATAGTGTCCCACTTCTGAATGGAGTCACTTTCCAAGCTACATTATCCATAATGGAAAATTAGATTCTTAGCTCGTGGTTAGATACTTATGTTTAGATACAGCAATTAAGGTGTTTTGAGTTCGAGTGAAATCCCACTTAATGTGTCACATAGCTCATTACTTTGATTTCTGGGGCTTGAGCTGGTACACATAGCAACCTCCTTAACAAAAATTCATCAGGTAGCTGTGGACAGACTTTGAAAATATTTAATAATATAGTCCTGATACTTGTTTGTATGGGTGACACTAATTGTATATAAGCACTGTTTTTGTGCCAGCTGCATAGGTTACTTTTTTCCGTGTGTCATCTTAACCCACCTTTTTTTGCCAACTGCATTGTTTTGCATGTACCCGCACTGCCACATCCCCACAGAATGTTGCGTAAGCGGTGAGTGGGTGCTTGTGTTCCTGTAGTTTGTGACAGTGAGACCAAAGGTGTAAAGCCAGCCCAGGGAGGAGCTGGGTGAATCCACTCAGAGGTGTTGGTACTCATAATTCTCCCAAGAATGCTTGCTGTCTGGCTCTCCAAAGCTAAAGCCCTCCGACCTGGAAGCCTCAACACAGTGACACACAGCTTGCGTAGCATGGCTTATATGTCCAGGAGCCAGTGTGGCAACGACCAAATACTTCCCCAGAGAAACTGGGAAACACAGAACTTTAGCAACACTGTTTGCTACAGTGCACTGGGTAACTGAAGTGAATATTGTGAGTAAACAATTTGCACAGCTCTGCCTGGGCATAGAAACATGGACTTGACGCTGTAAAAAATAAAAGAATTTTGATCATCCATTTCTCTTCATATCTTCCCTTACCTAGCTTATCCTGAAACTAGTACATGTCTTTCTCCACAAAAGATTCTTCCCAGCTCCTTTGAACCCTCTACCTACTTTCCCCTTCTTTCATAAGGCCTTCTTTCCACTGGAACAAGTTCATGTATTTCTGCTAAGTACAGTCTCCAGAGCTGGTTTTTCCTTGCTAGCTTTCTAGACCAACTTGCTGGATTTGTGGATTGGAAAGTAATACTCATGGAATCAAGGTAGCATGCCAGCAGTAACAGATACTCAGGACTGTTTGTTTGGAACTTAAAGGTGAAGGTAAGAGTTAAGATTGTGTTCAGGAGCAGAGAAATATGAAGAGATGGTTAAAATCCCTGCAGTTCAAGATAGAGCTTTGTTTTCAGTGTATCCTTTGTTGAAAACTGCAAATCTCTTGCAAATATTTTGGGGCAATTTTCTTTCCTTGTTTAGCAGTACACATACCGCTAATTCTATTGGATTCAGTGTTTCTTGTGCTATTTATTTTGACAAGTTTCATGAGGTCTCTCTTGCTAATTGTGGAGGGGTGTTAAAACAAATAATAAGGCAACCTTAGCTAGATCTTCATGATAAATTTGGCTGTGATGTCAAAATAGCTTCTTCGCCCTACTCCCTGTTATTCCTTCCTGTAGCTTCACATCAGAGAATCCTCCTGTCACAAGGGAAGCTTGTGTGAGAGCTGACTCCCCAGAGCCTATTCCAAGTCTGAAAACAGACAGTGCTGTCAAGTACAGGACAGATTCTCTTAAGTAGAGAAGGCTTTAAACTGCCAAGTGGATCTTGACACAAGAGAATTTGACCCTACACATTCAAGTTTCATCTCTGTTTCTGGAATAAATCTGTGTGACAGTTTTTGGGTTTTGCCTTGTTCAAACGTGCAACTATTTGGTCCACAGAATAACACAGTTTAAGTATAGGAACACCATTTGCTAATGTCAAAACATTGTTTATGTACAATTTAATCTCCTGTGATGGTGTGTTTATTTGCTGTATACTTGCTTGAGTTATTTTCATCAAGAAATTCTGTCTATGTGTTGCTTTGGCAACATCTTTGCAGAGTTTACAACTTTGAAAAACATGTTGGCATCAGCTATGCAGTCCTTTTAAACAGCTGCTCTGCAGTCATGCTGTTTCAACATGCCACCACACATGGCTGAATTATGCAAATAGTTAATATTAAATGACTGAGATACAAGAACAATTTGTACACTCGATAAAGCTGGTCTGTGGAGTGTAACTTCCATTCATGTAACTGAGTTAGTGTTAAACAATTTAAAGGCTTCAGCATGTCTCTTTTGACTTTGTTTTTTGTATTAAAGGCAGCAGTGGACAGAGAGAAGGTATATGGCAGGAGTATTTTAAAAGGCTGAGGGTTTTTTTAGTTCATTACTAATAATTCAATGAAAATAGAATGTGCATCAATGTTGTTTTCCAGCAGATATTAAATAGGTAAGACTTAACAAATATTTGTCATTCAGCTATAAATACAAATTACCCTTTTCTGGTTGAGAGATGGGACAGAATGTTAATTATATATAAGGTTAATACAGTAATAGTGTTGCTTATTGAAGACAACACCATCTGTAAAAAGCAAGAAAACAAAAATATTAATATTTTAAAACATGTAAAATCATCTTAAAATTTACATTGAAAGGCTTTTGTACTGATCTTGCTGTTCTAATTCTACAATAATGAATGCTCTAAATAATACTACTAAAAGTAATAATAATAATAATGCTTTAAATTCTGTAACTTATTTTATAGTAATCATACCTATTACATGGGGTGGAGGGGGAACATTAGGAGGTAAGTGTGGTGGAAGGTGACAAAAGAAGATGTTCAGTTAAAGTCAGAAAATGCTATGTTTTTTCCTTTCTCACTCTACTGCACATTTTGAGTTACCTGTTTTGTTCAGCCAAGTATTAAGGAAAGATTACATTTTTAATTCAAATTGTTTTCAAAGCAAATTACTAGGATATCTAAAAAAAGGCTGCATATCTATATGTTCTCATTCCATTTTCCACACTGCTACTTTCATTTTTCACCAAATTTCTTTTCCATTCTGATTCTCTTTTTGGTGTACATCCTCTAAAGGTTCTTCATTGATTTTTCTTTTCTAATATGGATATTAAGAAATATTCCTAAGTTATGTATTTATAAAATTTCTGTGCAAGACCTTATGCTCAAAAGTACAAGTTGTCACAGTCATTCAAAATAGATTTGTACACTACCTCAGCCGGAAAAAATAAATGCAAAAGAATTCTTTTAAATTGAATGGAAGTCTAAATTAAGAGATAATGTACTTCTTACTACACAGTAAATGTTCTCTTTTACAGCCTTTAAGCAAGACAAAATTGGAGTTGTATAAATCATCTGTGCCTATTTTATTTTCTTACTTTGCTAAGGTTTAAGTAATAATCTTATTAGTTGGAGCAAGTATATATTATTTTAACACTTACTGATCCATGTTTGGTGAATATAAATTTATTATTAATAAAGCAGTATTTATAGGTTCAAATGTAATTTTACTGAATAACCTATCATTGTTCTTTTGTGATGTTATAGGAACTAGCCACAATGAAGCAGATTATTATTACTCTACATGGTAAACACTATGAACAAAATCTACCTCAGTCTCATATTGACGTAAAAAGTGCAACTGGAAAAAAGTCAATCCCTTTAGTAAAACTGCTGCCAGAACATGAAGAAGAAAATGTATTTACACCTAAGCCAACATTATTTGTAAGTACTATGATAAGAATAAACGCCAAAACCTCTGATGGTTCTCCTCACTTTTTAAAAAGAAAAATGTGGATTCATCCTTAAGGGAGATGTATAATTAATTCAGCTCTGTATGGAAACAGTCAATGTTGAGGAGAAAAATTAGAGTCTCTGATGTTTTTTAGCTATTTCATTACTTTCTATAATCTTAAGTTCACAGCAAACCAGGTCTTTAAAAAAAAAATACCACTATTGTATTACATACTGAGTGGCTAGCAAGATTTTAATAGTTGTAGGGATTCACAGACCATGTATACTAATTTAAATCTACCATGATTGTATATAAGTGGAAGTTTGTGCATATCTATATTGAGAAGCAGGAGTGAGGAAATAGGTGTATTTCTGCATTCTTGAATTGATGTGTATTAATGTGTATGTGTCTAAATGTATATTAAAAAAATAGAACACCAGTTGATATCACTTCTTTTGCTAAGGAAGCCTGATGTAATAAAACCATTATAAAACCCTGTTTTATTCCTTCAGAAACTAAAAGTTTGGATTTTAATATTGGAAGTGGCCCACTTCAGATGTAGTGCCTCTGGTATTAGAAAGCTTCATGAAAATGGTTTAGAAGTTTCTGACTGTGACCGTGTCTGAACTGATAGATTCAGGACAGCCAAGTTGCAATGCTGAATCATAAAACAAATCATGACTCTTATTTACAAACTTCATGATGCTATCTTTTTCTGGGGTGGACTGGGTGTATCCACACTGCATAGCATATGTGCTGATTTGGTCCAAAGAGAACTCTCTTTCTCTTGTCTTTTTTTTTTTTCTTCTTTTGTCTTTTTTCTTTTTTTTCCTTTTTTTAAAAACAATACTGGGTTTGTAGCATAGCACACCATGTACTGGGTTTATAACACAAAAAGTAGGAAATGGTAGCCACTCTGGGACATTGTGTGAGGACATTGGGGGATGTTAGGAGTTCAAATTTTGCTTGAATTGCATTACTAGACTAAACACAGGCTTATCCAGTGCTATCTCATCCATAGATGGTAGCGCTAAATCATACTGCCCAAACTTTGTTTTTTATGGAGCTATTCAGTGATCCGAAACATAAGCAAACAGTTTGTGTAGATGATCTGGGGTTTCAGTGCATAATCTGTCCTGTCTTACTTAGGGATATAGAAACTGAGTAGGAATCCAGAAAAACTGCACTTACATTAAGAAATTGTAACCAATTTCTCTCTGAAAAACTCTAGCCTTTGCAGACTTTGGAGTAGGGAACTGAAAATGGGCAGATGAGACAGGTTTTCTTCTTAGAAATTAAATCAGTAGTCCTTTGAAAATCCTGCCAGTTTAGGTCAATTTCTGGAATTCTAAAAGCTTGCACAGATAGAGCAGATTTGTTTAGTAACTGAAATCTTCAAAATTAATAAAGTATATTTTTAAATTGATTGCTTTTTAAGTCTTGGAGGAAAGAATGAATAGAGAGCAGTCAGAAATAGGGAACTAAAAAGGAACAAGTTTAGGGACAAGAGACTGAGACAGTGCTCACTAACTCTAGAGATTATACCCAACCCTGGCTGGAAGCAGAATAGTCCTTACCTTGTTCCACCTCCACTTGATTAGTTTTATTTTTATTAAAACTTAAACTATTTTATTTTTATACAAACCACCACTGAATTTACCACAAGCAATCCTGACTGTGTAGCAGTAACCCATAGGACTAGGAAGACAAGGAAAAGTTGCTCACAAATAATTCTCTGCAATTAAAACACCTTCTACAGAGTTAGAAAACTGCTGTATTCTTTTATTTTCAATTAAAAAATTTTAAGAACTTTTATGCAGAATTGTATATTTCTGCATAAAGTGTTGGTCAGTTTTGGCACACCTAAGATCTCTCTTCTAAGATCCATTCCTTTCTCAGCTGGAAAAGACGAATGATGTTATTTCAAATGAAGCCTATTTATGGTTCACAGTTGATGAAAACAGTTGATGCTTGTTTTCATTGTGACAGGTATTTTTAAAAAAATTATTTCATTTTCACTGTATAATCTGCTTTTTATAATCTGGAAATAGGGAGGTTTTAATACTCGTATGTTGTAATAGTAACTTTAAATGTGTAGTCTTGTTTTTGATACTTGCATTTAAGCAAAAAAACTCAACTGTGAACTACATAGGAAGGAGAGAGACTTGTGTAGATTGATTAAATTGTGTAGATTGCATGTTTTTCTTCTGTTCACTGTCTCACAACTAAATGTTCATTTTTTTACAGACAAATAAAGAGGCACCTGTATGGTACAAGAAACTGCAGAAGAAAACATCACCATAGCATTTTTCCAAAATTATTCAAAATAATCCTTTGGGGAGTTTTTCACTAAAGGAAGTTATTTTCACCATTATGATGCCCATTCTACTATAAAAGCAAACAACTGTTTTGGTTTTAACTGTTTCCTTTTTTGCTGTCAAATAATCTTATGCTTCATAAAATAATTTCTAGATCTGTCATGTGAATAAAATGTGTGAAAATTATGTATGCAATAATTTTACTAACAATTATTTCAGTTTTAAAAGATAAATAAACACTAGTGTGTTGTACACGTTATAATCTGGGCAGTTATGGGATTTATTATTCAGTGTTCAAATTAATGCATGTTTCAGCCTTTTATATTTTTTTTCCTGGACGCTATGTTTCATTCCACATTCCTTGCAACTATTCTGACTTATGGAAATTTTCAAAATATACATACATTAATATCAAACTGTATTGTACTGTCTATGAAGGAAATTCATGTCACCTGGAAAACAAAAATTCTTGCTGGCCTTGATTTGTAGTTTATCACTTGATGTCATTTGTACAACCACACAGGCATTAAAAATTCTTTAAAGAAGCAATAAAATATGTCTTAATTATCAGCACTGATACTTAATGGGCTAGACAGTAATGTAGTTACATCAATGTAATAATAAAAGTAGAACCATGATGGGTGAGGACTGTAGCGTGTAATGGGGAAATGGGAAAATTACCATACTTAATTTTATGAAAATAAGCCCCAAAGTCCAAGAACACGTTGTTTATTCCACTCCACTATCTACTGACTATACAAAAGTTCTCTAATTTTTCAAAGCATTCTTCTAGTACGTTTCTATGTATAACTTAAATATAGGTCTTTTAGGAACTGCATAGTGAAAATATTGCTCAGATTTCATTTAAGAGAAAGCCCCTTCTTAACACCTTTTTCCAATTTAATCTCTTAAATTGATTATTTTTCTAACCTGGACCCTGGACATGAACAATAGTTATTTACTATATAATACTCAGCTCTATCAAGCTTATGATTCCCAGATACACTTTTCTTCATTTTCCAAACAGCTGAAGCACAGTAAATACTTCCACTGCTCCAGGAAAGCCTCAGTTTCCTTTTTTTTTTTTTCCTTTTCTTCTGAGAAAGCAAGGTAAAAGTGCTGGCAATTGCACATCACAGGTTTAAAATTATCATTCGGTGAGTGAGGGAGGCTAAGCGTGTAGGCAGAGGTGATAATATTAGACTAACTGCTGTTCACTGGGGAGAAAATCAGACAAACTTTCAGGCTCACAAACCTTCAGTACAGTCATTTCTGAATAACTGGTTTTCTGAAGTCTAGGTTTTATCTAACATCTATTTTTATGTGACTAGAATCCTGAACTTTTATTTCCTATGAAACAGCTCCCATATGCAGATAATAATTTTGTAGATTTTAATAGATACCTCATATGATTCAGCCCCTAACTGAACACCTCATACTATTCTGTTTGTCTGATATCAGTGAATAATTAATAAATTGTATTACCTAGAAGGACTGTGAACTTTTTTAGGCAAGATACTGGTTGGAATCTTAAGTATTTACAATTTGTTTTCCTGTGGTAACTTTATAGACAAATTGGTGAGATATAGACTGTAAGCTGGGTGACACACCCACGTGAACAAAACATGATCCACAATGCCATGTCCTGCTGGAATGTCATCCCTTGGCAAATTCACAGGCAATATCAGATTTGAGGGACTAGTCTATACACTGGAAAGAAAGGTCTCAGAGGATCTTAACAGGCTGGAAATTGGGTCAACAAGAACTGTATGAAGTTCAACAAAAGCAATTGCAGCCCCACATCCAGGATGTAATAACCCCGTATGCCAATACTGCTGTAGAGCAGCTTGACAGAAGGAGACCTTAAGGTCCCAGTGGACAACAAGTGGAATGTGAGTCAGTAATGTGCCAGCCAGCCACATCCTGGGTGGTTATTACCAACAGGATAGCCAGCAGATGCGGGGAAGTGATCCTTCCCTTCTGTTTGGCACATAGGAGGTCACATCTGGAGTCTTGCATCCAGTTTTGGGCTTTGTTCAAGAAAAGCTTTGACATATTGCAGTGAGTCCAGCAGAGGTGTGCCAAGATGGTCAGGGGCTGAAGCATCTGATGTAGAAGGGGAGGTGGAAAGAGCTGGACTTGTACAACGTTTATATTAGAGGACTTACAGGAGGAACTTGTAGTCTCTAACTTCCGAATGGCATGGAAGAGACAACAGAGCCTGACTCTGAGCTCAGAGGTGCACAGCAATAGCATAAGAGACAATGGACAGCAGATGGAGCACTAGAAAACTCAATTAGCTATTATGAAAAAGCTTTTACTGTAAGGATGGTCAAATACAGGAAGAGATTGCTTAGAGAGGTGGTGGAATCTTCATCTTCGGAGATGTTCAGAATTCAACAAACTCCTGAGCAAACTGATATAATTGGACCTGACTTTGAGGTGGACTAGATGACTGATTTTCAGAGTTCAAATTAAATTACTCTGTGGTGTTATTCCTAAATAATCTGATACCAGATAGTGACATTAATTTACTTTGTACCATCCAAAAAGCAAAATTCTGTTTAATTCTTCCATGGAAGTGCAATACACAGGAACACTTTTGCTCTTCGAAAATAACTGTGCATTGTAAATTTCTGTGTCCTCCAGGCAGCCTGATTTTCTATGAAGGCTGACAGAAAAACAGGCTGGTTTTGTGGTGAATTTTTATTGATATTTAAACAGTTCTTCAGATGATAAAGTGACTTATTCTGTCCAAGGGTTTTGGTTTTTTTGTAATTACTAACAAGGTCCATCTTTAATGTGCAAAAATAGAAGTAATTTATTAGAATATACTGATAACATGCAATGCCCTTGGTAAATTCTTGTAACACGTGGTCCTTCTGTCAGGACCCTCAATACATTGGGTTTTTTTAGTTGAAGACTATTTTTCCTGAGTCTTCACTAGACTGCGAGGCTATAAATTATTATCTAGGAGGACACCTTCTAGGCTTCTCATGAGAAAGCTAGTGTCACTTAAATATAACTATTCAAATGTGAGATGCCCTACAGCAAAAATTAATGAAGCTTTTTGCTCTTCATGTTATGAAAAGGCTCAGTTGCAGTACCTGTACAGCACTTTTACTGATGTTCTTTCCCACAAACATAGTTGTCAAATGAATTACTTCAAAATTCTTCTTCATGGTCTTTGCAGTCTCCTATTGTCACAGGCCTTGTGTCAATGATGTGTGAGTCAAAAATAATGAAGTAAAGAGAAATTTCGAAGGGTAGTCATGCATGTAAGCAACTTGTGACTGAAGTGCCCCACCCACATAATCATCTTCAGTTCCTCTTTTTCAAACCAAAAGGAGCAAAGCCAAAAAAAATCTCTATCCCCTATTACATTTCTTGGTACATTAAGTAGGTGTTACCCAAGTGATAAGTTTCGTAAATACATGGGTTGAACAGGAAAAAAATAAAGACAATGCTTGAGAACAGGTTAGGATTTTAGGGGTGTTTTAACAATCTAATTGCTTTCTCACCTTTCTGTCCCTTGTTTGAAGCCAAGAAGCTGTAGTGCATCAAGTTAATCTCTTGTTTGAGGAAAAAATTGAAAACATAATTGTTTTTTTTAAAATAAGGACCTAAACTTCTAAGGCTTACTGCTGAGTCCTGTGGTCATAATTCACTGTAGTTTCTAAATATTTCCTGTACAAAGAAACAATATGCCTTTTGGAATTGTAGTCTTCATTCCTATCAAGACTTTCTGTACAAAACAGCAATGAAACCTTTAAAAGAGGAACATCTATTAATTCAGATATTAATTGAAAATTTGTCAGTATCACTGGGATACAATTCCCTACCTCTTACACATTAGCCATTATTTTCTATTTCAGTTACACTTTTTTATAATACCTAGTTCCAGCAAAAAAAAAGAGGAACACTGAAATTTATTAAACCTCTGACATCTGCAAGATGGTCAGGCAGAATTCTTTTACTCCTGGTACGCATTCATTAACTTCCATGTCTTTATAAGATGTGACACAGAGAGCAGGGCATTGTAGAAACAAATCGCTACCTATTGAAGAAGTATTTATGTTATTATGTATATGTGTCTCAAACATCAGACTGTAGCACATTTACATGAAAAGGTTTATATACACCAGTTTGAGTCTGTAACATCCTGTCATCTTTCAGGGTTGTGCTTATTAGGGAGGTCTACTGAGGAAAAACATTTCTCTCCCTGTTAACTTTACATTTAATAGATCATATGCCAGACTTCTTACTGAGTCAAAGAAATGTATCCCTGGTATTTTCTTATACCAAAGAATATCAAGAATCTGTATTCATTCTCGACCTTTGAAAATGAAACAAGTATCTCTAGAAGATCAAGTTTTGCTTAGTGTCTTTGGGCAATATTATCCCCTTCTTAAATTCCTAGGATTGATTGGGAACTCTTGACCTTTAAAACGCATTCTTCCGCAGCTTAATTAAGGCAGTTACACTTAAGGTATTTCAGACTGAAGCTGGGCAGCAGTCAGCAGCAGCAGGGGGTGCCAACTCTCGGGGGACAGACAGCATCATGAGCGGAAATGGACAGCACTTGGGAATTGTGGAAGAGTGAGTGGCGAGTGCTGCAGAAGCTTTTAGCAGTAGATGAAGTAGGTGTGGCTCTTCAGAGATGTCAGACCCTCTGCAGCTCTTTTAAGCCCTCTGCTGACAGCACAAGAACCACAAACTTTTTTCCACAGAGTTAATTTTGTGGAGTTCCCTGTGTTTCTTTCCTCACTGATTAGTTTTCCGTAACAGTAAATACCTGTGGGTTTTGTTTTGGTTTTTTTTTTTTTCTTTTAGAGAGAGAAAGACTTTTTCTCAGGATGTTTGAACACATTTTTAAAAAAAAAGTGTATTTCAATTAGATTACCCTTTAAAGGATGAAGGGGACAAAAACTCCCAGCAAATTTCATCATTGTGAAAGGAGAAAATGGCAGAAGTATTAAATGTAAGAAGTTAGGATTGATGATGGAAATAGCTTTTACTCAAAAACTTACATGTTTTCACAGACTATGTGCCCTTTTTGAAGATACTACAGAAATAACCACAGTAAAAGAGAATGCCTCTTTGACTGTAGCAATAGAATCAACTTTGTTTGACTATGAATAATTGAAGTCTTTGTTAATGCTCCTTTTAAGGGAGTCGTGGATCAGTAAATGTAACTTAATTGCAGGAAAAGTCTTATGGATGGAATTTATGACTGTATTTCAATGAAAGTCTTTTCATTTTTCCTTTTGGTTCAATAGAAAAAGGATTACTTAGATTATTCAGTGTTGCAGCTGAAACTTAGCAATTCCCAGTGGTCCTGTTTTTCATGATTTTAGAAATACATATTGTGGCATGCAAGGCTTGCTTTCCTATTCAGTTCTTCAGAAGAATTTGTTTCTTTGTGCATTATTGTTAGATAATGCTTGACTTCTACAAGGGAATTTACATATACAGTGTGTATGTGGGTTTTAAACAGGATTGTTACCTAAGTGCAGCAGTCCTTTTCAGAAAAAAAGAGTTGAAAATATGCCCACTGAGTTCTCTCTGAGACCTTGAGAGAGGGTTGATTCTGTGCCCAAGCTTTCTTGCGCTCCCCATTGCCCGTACAGGGCAGCAGATACAGGGGATCTGTCACTCTGTTTCACAGGACTGTGGTTTACACGCAGCGTAAACTCAGATTCACACCTTGTCATCCACAGCTACATGTAAGACATTCACAAAAACATTAATATCACTCATCTCCTTCATGGTACTGTGGGAAGTCTAAGCAGGGGAAAAATTAAACATTTCACTGCAGCCTATTCACTTGCCACCTTTTCCTTCCTGGTTAGCATATAAATAACATTTAGCAAGTCTTCATTTTTGGACACTGAAAGGGAAGCAGCTTGCAAGTCCTGCAAGGATGGCTAAGTCCTTTTTTCATATACTTCATCAGACATGCTCTGTGTTCAGGTACTGAAAGATCATTGGGCACCACTTCTTTCACATTAATCTTTGTTTTACTAATTTATTATTTAAATACTAAGTCCCCAGAATCCACTCCATATTTATGAGTAAAAGGGTACGTGCCTGAAAGTAACAACAAGCAATAAAGGGACTAATATGTCAATGACTTGAGTCTTACTGAATTAGCACATTCCTTGTCATTTTGTGTCATTTCTTTCATTATTGCAGTAATTAACATTGCAGAATTGCATTTGTGCCATTCAGCAGGGAATGGAGAACAATAACAATGTTTACCAGCAGCAGGAGGGAGCTTACCTTTCTTTCTCAACCCCATAAAATCTCTGCAGGCTAATCTCAGTGTGCAGCCAGGGTGCCCTCCTACACAATGGAGACTGTCTGAAACCTCCCTTAGGGAAACCTGAGTGAGCTGATTAGATCTCTTGTCCAAGAAAGCTAAATACCCAATCCTATGAAATATAGCGGTTTTTTATTCTGACGCACCGTTTCACATCTGGGCAGGCTGAAACCTTTGTCAAATAGATTTACACCACGATAGTAATTCTGAGATAGCTGAGTGATTTAAAAACAAGCACAGGGTATTTTCAATCCATTAAACTATGTGAAATTACAAAGAAACAAACTATGTAAAGTTCTTATGTTTCCAACTGCAGCAATATCAAGAAATTTTCATAATATGCTATTATTATTTTGTAGCTGTAAACTGAAATGTATATAAATACATATACATTTTTAACATTAAAAGTTAAATTATTTGGGTTTCATTATTTTTAATGCAAAGCAAAATATTTTTCTGTGAACATCCATGTTTTAAGGTGCTTCTGGTAATGAGTTAGATGCCAATAAAGTATATTGAAATTAATTTTATTTTAAAATATATTACTCTATTACATCATCTTTATGGACTTGTCTGATCTACTGTACTGGCTCAAAGAATTGTCAGATTCCTGACAGAAAGGTGCAGACTCCCCATGGGCCAACAGTGGACAGCACCACATTTACTGATTTAAATGACAGTCCTGATTGTCATAAAAATATACAGTATCTTTGATAAGCAAACTTCCAGATTCACTGCATATTTCTGGAAACAGGGTTACCTGATCCACCTTCTCAGCTTTGTTTGTTGTTATTCTTTCATGTAAGAGGTTTCCTGTGTTCTTATCAGTTCTGTATAATTTCTGAAAACATAAAAATATAACTATAAGGTTCTCCTGCTCGGGTGCCCCTCAGCCATGGGGGTACCAAAAGCAGACATGTGCTGGCATTCTCAGGAATCACCTTGTCTTGTCCTGGTCACGACACCGCGAAGTCCTATTTTACACAGAGAGACAACAGCTCTAACATTGCTTCACTCTTACGAAATACCAGTTGTTGGGTTTGGAATAGGAAGAAGTGTGAGCCTGAATATGGATTTATTGGAGCAAAACCTGGAACTTCATCTGAACAAACCTGGCAAGGCTACTGGCTTAACAGCTTTATAGCTGTTATACTGCTTCCATAGGAAACTCAGTATCTACCATTTTCTTCAGGTGATGGATAGGATTTAATGTGTTCCTCCCTGCTGAGTATTCACAGAAGTTCCCTTTGAATAAGATGATAATAGGGGCATTTCTGAAGAAAAGAGTGACCTTCAGCTTTGGAAAGAAACTGCCGAGACAACATTGTGAGTTTCCAGTCCATTGGCCTGAGGTCCCTTCTACAGACTGTATAAAGCTCCTCATTACAGTTACAATTCTGAACTTAATATACACCTCTTCCTTCTTCATTTTCTGATGTCTGCTTTAAAAATAACAGTTTTCTAGGTTTTATTTATCCCGTTCTTAAGCACCTGGCTCTGTGAAATAGTAGGAAACCTTTGGCAAATATTAGAGAGTATGAATACTGTGACTACTTGAACACTTCACTTTGCCAAGGGTAGAACTTTTCAGCTGTATATTGCCAGTTAGGTGCATTTAATCCAATAAAACAAATCAGGGCCATAGCATCTGATGGAGGGTGGATATTTTAAAAATACAATGTTTTAATGTTCAACTACTTGTAGAGGGGAATTCCTCAAGTTGCATAATTCAGTGAGAACATACAACTTCTTTGCCTGTTCAGTTATTATTTAGCTTTCAGTGAGCAGTGTTTTTGCTCCTGCATTCAGAGCAGAGGGAAGTAGACATTGCATCACCTTGTGTCTCAGTGTGATAGTTTTGAGAAAACACTGACATGAGACTAGTTTAATAGTACAACAGCGTCCTTGGGATAAAGAACATGGAGCTGGTTTTGATACTCTTTTGATACTCTTAAATTAGATACCAGGAAAGTTTACTGCCGCTGCTTCATACTATAAATAACGTCACCTGGATTGGAAGTGCTGCAATGGATCATTGCAAAATGCTTCTGTTGATAGAACACAGTGGACCAAGCTGGTCTAACCTACTATGATTAATTATCTCATAGGTGAATTTCACTATCTTCAAATAGTTGTTTTAATGTAAGATTTAAAACAGCTGTGATGGATGCAGATGGTATTGATGAAAGACAGTTTGTGCATTTGCAACCTGCTCTGTTCCCATGGTCTGGCACGTGAAGCAAAAGGAAACCATGAACATGAAGCAAAAGGAAAAGAAGTAATTTCTTTGTCCCTTCCACTTTTACTTCTCTCATTTGTTAGTAAAGTCATATCTGAATGCATAACTTAAAATTTGAAAAACTGTAATACTGCATGGTAAAACACTTTCAAATATGTAGAACAAGATGTTTATCCCAGTCCTGACTAAATGCTTGTTTTAATATTAGTTTGTTTCTTCTGTGTACTAAAACGCAGATATTTTTTCCACATTACGTGTAGTTATGTCATATCTTACAGTGATTTGTACCCAATGCCATGTGCCAGATTTATGAATCATTAGGTCCTACTCTTCAAGTGCACAGAAACAAAGTTTTCTAATCATTAAAAGAAGCTTTGTATTTTGTTACTCTACGAAATTATCAATATGCAATCTAGAGAGAAATAAGCCTTGTTTTGTTAAAAGATTGAATCAACTTTTCCTCTCCTTTATCTTATTTATATCTTTCAGGCGGCACAGAGATTAAGACATGTTGTTAAAGTCTTGCCTCATCCCCCTTGCCACATTACCTCTGAGTTCGTGCGTAAGCGGCCTCTGTAGCTTAACTAAGCATGTTGTGAACCGGTCAGGTAATCGCGTTTGAAATGAGCTGTACGTTCATGAACAGCAGTTTTCCATACCACAACACAACAGGCATCCACCAAACTTCCATTAAGTCACCCAGCAAGAATACTACTTACAGGTCAAATGTGAACGTCCTAAAACTTTTTTGTTTTTTTTTAATCTAGAGCTGTTCTAGTTAAAAAAAAAATAACAAAGCAGCATTAAAATGGAGAAAGGTTTTTATATTGGTCTCTTGTTCTGAAAGCATTTCTTTTTTATTTCTTTTTTAATATTCAAAAAGCATTTAAAAAAAATATAAAAAAAAAACTTTAAAAAATATTAGTGGAAACTAGCTAAGCTGATTGTAACATACGATTGTAAATTAAATGTCTCATTTTGAAAAACAGTATCCTTTATTACCTAAATAAATCATATCCTTAAACTAGGTGCAGAATAAAGCTGTATTGAATATTATACTGAATATTTTGTTGCATGCTTTTCCAGCATGTTTTGTAAAAATAATCTTACACCTGAAGCTGAAGCTATGAGTACCAATATGTTAACAAAGCGTTTCATGTTTTTCACCCCAAAAAATTATTTATTTCTGGTTCTAAATATTTTCAAATAGGCAAAAAATAATGAGGGGGGGAAAGTAACATTGTATTAACTGTTTATCTATATTGAATATTATTTACCATAATCTATTACTTAACATATGTCAGAGAAATTAAAAACATTCTAAAGGACTTTGAATGCATCTACAGCTCCTGGAAATAGTTAAATTAGCAAGACTAGGGTAAGATATGTAATACTGTCATATGTCATTAGATATTTCCTCTTCATTTCATTTGACTTTTTTCATGGACATCTTATGTGACTTATTTGAGAACAGAGATATCTCTGTGTGCCAGCAATCTGATAGATGTATGTCACTTCTAAGTCCCTACTGTGAACAGACATTTGAGCCATCACTGATAGCCACTGTCATTTTTCACCTATCACCCTATTTCTAGATTGTTGTAGTGTTGGCAAATCTGCCACTTTCTGGCTATGCCTTACCTAGAGTAAATGCAACTAAACAAACCGTAGAGGCAGTTGCTTCCTTGATGGAATGAGTTCCTCATGAGGGAAACAGAAACCTCGAAGAGGGACGCAGCTGTGCCTTTTTGTTACACTACACAGTTAGAAATACAGACATTTCCTCATCCAGCAAGATGAATGTTGTCACCAATTCTGTAAGCCCCCAAGTGAACAGGAGATAGGACTCATGTGCAGACAAATTTTATCAAGGCTGATCAGCTTCTTCATAGGGGAGGACTGGAATCTCTGAAGTTGGCAGCCTTTGGTTAATTCATCTTTCTTATTGGTCAGCTTGTGTTGGCAAGTAAACACAACAGATATTCTGATGAGTTTTTAGCTTTAGTAGTGAGTTCAGATATATTCTCTGATTTCTGGAGTTTTGATGATGATAATTTGTAACATTTCTATCACTAAATACTAAGTGTGTACTGTAAATGCTCTTCTGTGGAGTGATTGGGATGAAAAATGAAGCCCATCTTCATAACTTTTCTTGGGAAGCACCTTTCCAACTCCTGACTCACCCTTCCACTGCAACCTGAAGTGTTTCTGTCATCTTCCCTTTGCTGTTAGCCCTCCTGACAAGTGACATCCAGATAGCCAGCTCACTTACAGAAAGATGTTTAACGTGTCTCCACACATTAAGTGAGGTCAAACCTCACTTAGTCTTCAGGCAGATGCATAGAATCAGTACTTGCTATTGATTTTTTGAAATTACTAGTTCGTTCTTACTCTTCTATTCAAAACACGTCAATTGAGTTGCCAGGGTATTTTGATAAATGGTAATGGTCACCTGAGTTATCCTTATTATTAAGCAAGTGAGAATCCTGTATTAATATCCTCTGACTGACTGAAAATCCTGCTTTTGCTGCTGCGGCAGCTGTTTCTGATTTCAGAAAGACGGGTACCTTCCAGTTGTTGGGGGTTTTCCTCCCCAAAGGCATAGTGTTTAGATATACAGGAGACGCGAGCTAATTCTTTCTGCTCCTTTGAGCTAGGGTGGCTTCTCTGCACAGATCATGGAAATGGAGCAACAAAACTGCATTACCCAGTTACTTTAATTGGGAATTCTTGAGCCATGCTGCACACAGCATCAGTGCTCTGTAAGCTGCATCTGAATGATTCACAAATACTAACAAGAAAGATCCATCAGACCACAAACAATGATAGTGAAGCAACCTCACCATGGGAGTCTGATCAAGATTTAAATTGTCTAGATTTAACTCCAATCATTCAGCCTCCGGCTTTGGTAGATCTTTATACAATAGCTCAAAGAATTCAGTTTCTGCTCTATGTAGGCATCCATACTGCATATAAATCTTGAGTGTGTGCTGTAAAAAGTCCTTCTGAGCAGCTGTCAGTCTGTGAGCTTGTGCTCCTGAACGACTAGGACTCCTCAAAATGTAACTGAGAAAAACAAGTTTGCTTATGCCAATTTTAAATTAATTATATGAGTTTTTGTCATTAGGTTTTATTATTATTATTTTTTTTAACAAAAAAAAAAAGGCGGCATAAGGAGGGGGTCATAAGTAGGAAAGACTGAA
This sequence comes from Donacobius atricapilla, assembly GCA_013397315.1. Taxonomy (NCBI): domain Eukaryota; kingdom Metazoa; phylum Chordata; class Aves; order Passeriformes; family Mimidae; genus Donacobius; species Donacobius atricapilla. The sequence continues at coordinate 1,003,684 of WBMY01005669.1, forward strand.
AACTGCATTCTTAAAATGAGCACCTCAGTTTGCTGCATGCAAATTCGGATGTATCCATCCCAAATTCAGGTGTTCCAAAGGAAGCAGTGTCTGCCTCCATCTTGAGGCGCAGCTCTCTCCTCTGGCTACTCAACGGATATTCCAATAGACACTGCCAGTGCATGCAGGCTCAGCAGCTAAAGTGTGAGGGACTGACTGCAGCCAACTTGAGCTGTGGATGCTGAAAAAGATTGAGCACTTCAGTGGAAGAGCCTTGCGAGTTACGGTATAATAGCTCTACAAGGTTCACCTTAAATGTTTAGACACCTAAGATTCGTGTCTTTCTTGGCTATCTGAGGAATCTAGCTAACTAGCCATAATAAAGCCATGAACCTTTCCATGTCTTCATATATATCTCTACTGAAAGCTGTATAGTTTAGAAGCATCCCACATACCAAGGAATTGGTTGTTTCAGTAGACAGATTTCCCACCTTCATTATTTTTCCCCCACACCTAATCTGAATAAAATTGATCATGTATTATGTTTTCTTTTAGAAAGGCAAACAGCTTGTTGTTAAAAATGAATCAGTGCCCCTGCATGAGACCTTATACACTAGCCTGACAATATTCCATTTTAAAAAAAGTTGAGGTTTGTCAGTTAGAAATTCCAGTCAAAAATGTTGAGCTGAATCTGGTGATATACTTTGCAAAAATGTGTTTTTCATAAACTCTGTTACATTTTGTGACCAAAATACCTTTTATCCAAAGGTAATTCAACAAAATCTGTTTTTTCATTAGTGCATACTCAGTGACATAAACAATACTATCTATTTTAATAGATTCACCTACTGACTGTTCACATTAAGCTGCTCAAATTAATGTCACAGTGCAAGTTCATAATTAGCTACACCATTTAATTTGCATTTTCTAAGTACTGGTTGTAACTCTAGCTTTCTTAACAGAATTCTGGAACATGTCTCATCTAACAATTACTGAATATCAATCCTGAAAGCTCACTGATCATCTCTTTTAAAATTCCTAGTGTGAAGTTTTCCAGACATGCTCATCTAAGACCATAAATAGTAGCTGGTTTAATAGGCTCTTGAATTACTGCTGAAATGTAAAGTATTTTGTCATTATATTATACAAATAAATTTCCATTTCTTTCCCCAAATGCTGCACAGAAATATCTAGCATGGCTTTTTTCTCTTTGCTTATCAACAATTCTGCATAATTTCTCCGAAAGCAGACAATTGTTAGACTTCTTAATACATTTCATGGACCTTTTTAAAATGTTTTTTTCAATCGGGTCATTGACTTCTTAGGCATCTTTCTTTCTCCATGTTATTTTTCCATAATAACTGCCACCAAAGTTATATTTGCTGTTACTAGTTCCTTTCCCAGCTGTTGAGTGTCTATAATTATAGCTGCTTTTAAAAATACCCCCTAAAGAAGCAGAAGGCAAGGGATTGTTAGTTTGAGAAAGAGGTGTTTTGATTTCCATGAGATTGTAGACTTTCAGGACTGCACTCTCTTCACTCAGCCTACAGTTTATTTCAGCTTTGTCTAATGCAAAATTTGCCTGCCCTAGACACAAGACTGTTTGAGTACAGATATGGCTTAGTTTTAGGACTTACGCAGACATTTGCACTAATAGCAAGGACTCTCCTGCCTCACCCCTAAGCATAGAGCTCCATGGCAGACTGAAATTTAGGTTTCTACACCTCTCTGAATGGGGCAGTTCAGGTCCCACAGGGAACATAACCACACAGGCTCGTTAGCTCCTCTGGATAGCCAAAGCTGTCTCTCAGGGCCTCTGCACTTCTCCGGGATCACAGTGAGCAAGCACTCTACCTTGCAGATATTGGTCTCTAAGGGCTCCAGAATCTTCTTTGAGCACCTCATAGGCAGTTGATCAAAGAGTTAATCCTTTCTTCCCCTACTTGAAAGAACACAGCATAAGAAGTGAAGGAATCTTTTCTGACCACATCCCTTAATTATTTTTTCTCTCAACATCACGATTTTGTTCCAAATGAGCATTCATTGCCCGACCTCATTATGCTCCTAGGGATTGTTAGCCCAGCAGCTCATTGCTTTAATGCCCTCCTAGCTTGTCCAGCCGGACCATCCCCTCTGCCATGTCCAAGCCTGTATAGGCTCCATCTCCCACCTGGCAGACCAGTATTTCACAAGACCCAAACCACTCTCTCTACTACGTTATTTCTCTAATCAGGAGATTTCAGCCAAAATACACAATTATGGCAGCTTTACAGTTAGCATTTGTTAACAGATCCTCAGCATAAACATGCTGGAGCCAAAAACTGCTTTCTTTAGAAGTAAAAAATGTGAGTTTGTCTCGTATATTCAAGCAGTTAAAACACCACGTAAGACCACCTACTACTAACAAGCATTGCCAACATCATTTGCTCTTTTAAAGCAGGCAGCCTCCATGTTGGACAGAGGAGGTGGAAGTAAAGAATGGTGATGGCTCGCACTAAACTTCCAAATAATGGGCAAACCACCTTTCCAAAAACTATGAATGTTATTTTTCAAGTACATTAGCATTTTAATTAATCTTGTCTAATTATATGTACAGATTTCCATCTGCTCTAATCGTACATAAATAATTAAATGACATGCTGAAGGAGTATGTCGCTGTCATTTCTGGCCCTTCCATGCAACAGGTCAGAGCCAAGCAGCTGTATGACAACAGATGAAAATACAGGAAAGACTCATCTCCTAAAGCTGAGTCAGTGACCTGTAGTTCTCAAAAAGTTCTGTTGTAATAAACAGCCTCCAGTTCAGACGTACAGTGAACATACAGAGGTCAAAAACCCCAAACTGGTAACAATAAATTATTTTTTCTGTATTTTTTTCTCGTCAGATGGGCTGAAAATATTTGAACTGTACCTGAAACCTAAGTAATATGAGTTTGTTTACCTGAAGTTAAGACTTCTTAAAATCCAGTTAAAGATTGGGTTTAGCTACTGAGTAAGATGTCTTGTTCCCTCCAGACAGGTTGATGATTCTTAATCCAAGAATTCAAGTAATGAGCAGTTGAAGTTTCCATCTTGAAACATCTGTTCCGCCAAGTCAGCACTGGCCTTGATAAATAGCAAATCAGACTGATGCATGCAAGTGTATACACACATGCTCAAGTTAAACTTGAGGGAAAATACTTGAACAGACCTCTGCATAGACAGATTTATATAATTAATCTGTAATTAGGCTTTGTACAGTGCAGACTGACTCAGGTCAAAGTACAGAAAATGCAGACATGGTAGGATCTTTACCTGTTGCTGCAAAAAGTTTTTTTAAAGGTTGTTTGTGGGTAAGTTTACATACCTTTATTTAGTTGTCACAAACCTTCACTGCTATTTTAACTTACTCATCTTACAATGGAAGAAAAATATGTTTAGCTAAAGGATAAAAACAAACCACAAGTACAACTGCATCTGCGTGCTTTTAGTAATCTCAGCAAACTTCAAATATAACTTTAAAAGTTTGCCTAATTTTTAACTGTGTGAAATAAAACCTTGCATACACCTCTCATTTTATAAAGTCTGCACCAAGTTTTGCAATGGTGACTCTCCCTGAGCCTGTAGAATAAAGGAATAATTTCTTTTGCAGGTTTGTTATAGTCTTTATATCCTAAAAAACTGACAAATCCAGTTCTGGAGTCACTCTGTTGAGAAGGTTTCTGCCTGATATGATGTGCCAATTCAATTTCATTAACAAAAATGCCAAGCTAGTTCAGGAAGATACACACTTCACTCCCAGCAGAGCAGCAAAGAAAGTCTGAGGAATTCCACTGAAAATGAGAAGATTTGACACAACCGTCCTCTAGAGTATACAGGGGGCTTGGCAAAATGAAATGTCACTTTCTGTACATCCTTTAAAACAAAGCCTTGTCTGAGGGGAGCTAGAGGTATTTTCCTGATTGTAAGGCTTTGCACACTAGAGCAGAGGTGGAACGGGATGACTACTGAAATGTCAAGAGGGGAAAGAAGTCAAGATGAAATGTGTTTTTACTCAAATGCCAGGCTGAAATAATTAAGGAGTGCCCTTTGTTATTTCAGCAGGAATATCCTTCTCTCCATATGGTCTATCACAGTATTTCTGGTACAGTGAAATGAAAAATGGGAACCAGGCTTGCCTTTCATAGGCAAAGGGAACACCTCTGTAAGCTAATCCTGAAACAGCAAGAGATAAAGGTACGCAGGAATAGACTCATTTCATGATTTCCCACATTTGCTTCAACAGAAAGTCACCCTGCTACATTCCTCGGTGTGGTGGTGCTGGATTATATAGCGCGAGTGGCATTCGCAAAGCCTGTCATAAGTTAAGATGGTACCTCATGGCTGGTGCAATCCTGTCTTCCAAGGAAAGCTAGCACGAGAAAAAGAATTACTTTCTTAAAGTAAAAGGACTGTGCTGGCTCACTTTTGAAAGTTAGACGTAAAAAGAGAAACCATTTCTTCCCTTGGGGAGATGGAGTCTAATGAGTGGCCAAAGTACAGACAGCTATCATTTTGCAAGAAGAAAGTTCATGCCCACTCCTCTAGTAAATTTGCGTGAAAAAATTAGGTGGGTATTTGCTCAATCAGAACAGGCTTCTCTGTGTGCTAAAAGGTCCTGAAATTATAATCAGACATCTTCCTGTGGCTTTCAAGCCTGGCTTAGTTCAGCTGAGGTCCTCGATTTTCCCTCACCTCATCATTATGAAACAACTTGTCCATGTCTTTCCAGTCCTTCCCTACGCCTCCAAACAACACATGCAGGTCCCTGTAACTCTGGCCCTACTCCTCCCAGCAGGACAGTGGGACACAAGAACTTTTCCTGAGAGGTGTGTCCTGTGGAGGGATGAGTTAGGAAACCAGAGAGCCTGTTTCCATCCTGGCCCCCCTGCTGAACTCCTTTGCTCCCAACCCCACTCTCACAAGGCAGAGCTCTGCTCCTCCACTGCCAAGCTCACAACCGCCTGGGACTTGACATTTGTTCTTGTTTTCTCCTGTCTTCCCTAATGGGCATAGCACTACTAAGCGAATAGGAATGTACAGAACAAGAGAGTTCAAAGTAATTGAGTCTACATTCATTCAGAAAGCCTGGATCCTTGCCTGCTCAGAACCTGCAGCATTAACAACGTTTCAGAAAGTTTAACCCTTTTCTCCTTAACCTGGTAAAGCTCTTTTGAGCACAGAGAGTTGCACTTCTCTTGCACTGACTGTGGACATTGAGAAGTGACTGTGACAAAAGACTGTAAGCTTTCACATACCTAGCTCTAAGTGTTTACCAATCAATCAATGCTTTATTCTTCCCTTTTTTTTTTTTTTTTTTTTTTTTTTTTTTTTTTTTTTTTTTTTTTTTTTTTTGCTCTGCAGGACAATAACTAAGGACCTTGAACATTTGTCATTTTTAGAAGTTGCCCGAGGTCTTGTGTTGCAGAGGAATGATCACTTACCAAAACAACTAAACATGTCTGCCTGAAGTCTTACTTACACAAACAGGGCTGTGCTGGGTTGAAAACAGCTTACTTGGTTTTCTGCTGCAAATTCATCTGTTAAGGTGCAAACTCATTTCTCTCTCAGTCTGCAAAATCAGTGAAGAAGTAGAAACATTCCAAAATTATTATAAATCAAATTATGAGCTATGAACTCATTTTTTCATGATGATTAATTCTAAACAAACTCTCATTTCAATTTAATTTAGGAGATAACACTAGCTGGCCGCTTATTATTGACTTTAAATTTATAAATAAAAACTATTTGTTCCAAGAAGTGTAAAATCTAATAACAATGGGAATTCTTGAAATGGCCTATCAAATAGTTTTTCTGTCTGGATCTAAAAGTGCATTTAGACTATCGGTAAACTAAATACTGCAGCAATATATAGGGCAGATAAGCAGTGAACCTGAGCAGGAACAAGAGTCTATCTGACTTTCCTGTTTGTTAATGGTAGTAGAAAAGTCAAAATAAAAAATTGCTCTTTAAAAATTATATAGTCTTTCGTCATCTTCCACTGATTGTTGCTTGACAAAAGACTGTAAGACCTAGACCATCAGTATCACAAAAACATGGTGATGAGATTGGAGTTAATTTGCAGTTCAGACCTAATTACATCCTTTCTAAAAAAATTAAGACACATTCAGAGATGCTTCTGAAAATGTTTAAAGTATACACAGAGCTTTACTCTTTGATACCATTCTAATTAGCCTGCCAAAGCTTTTGCCAGGGCAGGCCCTTTATAAATGCATATATATAAAACAAAGCAAAAGAAACAAAAATAACCCAAACAAACAAAAGTTTTGAAATAATTTATCATTCATTTAATTAGATGGAGAGAAAACATGCAAAGAAGGTATTCAAGTCTCATAAAAACCTCGGTTACTACAGCCACAGGATTCATATAAATGTCTGAAAGTTACCAGTACATGCACAACATCGGATGCTGCCTAGTCCTATGTTGTGCCCTATCTATAAGAATTAGTTTCCAGACAGCAAAAGCGTAGTGTTGCTGGTTTTGCACTTTTAAAGCTGTTAAAGAGCAGTTTATATTAAATTTGTCCTTTCAGATAGTCAAAAACATAATTTGAAGCCTAACAGGTTGACATAGGGGACATGTCGGATATTCAAAAAGCATAGTTTGAAGTATAACCCTAAACTAGGATTATGCAAAGGGCATTCACACAGAAACAAGACATGATTTTAAAATCTGATGGTTGAAACACCCGTTCCTAGGCTTGAGTGGGGAAAGAAATGCCAGCCATGTGTCTTGAGTAAAGGACACTCTAGTTGCACGTTACCTAAACGGGAATACGTGTCGGTGCTGGATGGAAATGAGCCTGCACGGCTTTAAATGCTGCGCTGACGGGAGTAGCCAGATCTATGTTAGTAATAACAAGCATCAAGAAGGTACATATTGCTAAACAGACAGTTCGTGTAAAGAAATGTAATGCTGAGCTCTTCCCTGGTTCTGTAATTAGCTTTCTGCATGCAGGCTCTGAGACATCCTACTCGCCGTGGACTGGGCGGCAAAGGGGAGGAGTGCCAGGTTGACCAGAAAAAAAACACTTTTTGTACGTTTTAAAAAAGAGTCTTGTCTGTAAATGATAGGGGATAAATACGGGAAGGGGGAGGTTGCCAAAATTTCTGTGGATTCCCAGACTCTTCCTGCAAACCGAAGGCGCAGAGCTGACAGGGCTGGGAGAAAGGTGGAAAGTTTGTGCTTTTTTCCAAAGCTCCGCTACATACTGTACTTTTCCCAGACGACGTGAGCCGGTCGACGTTGCACGAAAGGACGGCATCCCTTCTCTTTTTGCTTCAGCAAAACATGCAGTAGCTTAGCTCATCGTCCTGTGTCTACGGGGAAATATGCTTTGCGTCGAAACCACACCTCAAAACAAGTAAATAGAAACTTGCCTCAT
>WBMY01005669.1:1012340-1022855 GCA_013397315.1 Donacobius atricapilla
GGTCGGCGGGGAGGGAGCCCCGGTGCCGGGCAGCGCTCTGTCGGGCGCTGCCTTTCGGTAGTGTCTTCCCTGACAAGTAAATAACTCCCCATCTTCAAAGCGCGCTGCCCTCGACTCGTAAACAAGAGCTGGAAAAAGTAGCCTGGCGTGTCGGGGCAGATCCAGATCAAAGGGACGGGAAGGCGGCTGTGTTTGTTTGTGGTGTTTACCGGGGGTCTTTGAAGGAAGGTCCTAAAATCCACTTTCGGGCAGAGTTGCTGTTCGTCAGCTGCTTTCGCTTGCAGGGTGCTAAACGGGTCTGGTATGAGCACTCTCTTGACAGGGCAGGGGGGAATGTAGCATTTGGCCACTGGAGAGTGCATGATAAATGTTTTGCCGATGACTGTACACCAGTAATGTATAGGGCTCCAGCCACCCACGGATTCCCTCGCACTACTGTGCTAAGAGGATGATTTTCCAGTAATTAAAGAGCTCTCCGAGAACCGAGGCATGGATAGGGACATGTTTATCACGCCATTAGACAATTATACACAGCATGGATTATTATTGGTTTAAGTGTAGTCCTGGAGACACTTTACACAAAGAGTACTCTGATGTAGTCAACTCATCTCCTTTTTGTTCGATGTTATTAATAACTTTGCACTTCAGTGTTGTATTTCTAATTAAATCCCATTTTTCTAGGGATGAAAAATCATGGAAGTATGGAACATATGTATGTATATATAAACATTATTTGAAGTATTAGTATTCAAATAGTCAGCTGAGGATGTGGCTTTTACAGTTAGCATTTCAAAGAGAAGCGGGTGAAGCAGATAGGCAGTCACCCTGCTGGAGCGGTGAATTCCAGAGCAGGAGATCTGCAGATTAGGCACATCGCCTGTCACTTCTGCGCCTCACACTGTCTTTTAGGCATAAAAGATGAAAAGTTTGTGTATGCCGGAGCATCAGGTCTGTCTTAATGTGTGAATGCTTTGTACGGTGACTTTATCTCCTTGTCCTTGATGATGTTGATCGGTGTGCTGATTGTAAAGTCAAGCAGGTTTTCATTAGTGTGAGCATTCATAACTTCCTCTGTAGGTGTCTTGCAGCTGGATGAACAGTATTGCCTTTTATTTAAAAAGCCTCACGTGACTTGGATGCCATCATTTTTCTTAGCTGGTAACAAATCATGTGGATTATGATCTGTTTTCTCTTTGTAGACGAGATGTGAAATGGAGAAATACCTGGCACCTCAGCTCCCACCTGTTCCCGTCATCCCTGAACCTAAGAAATACAGAAGAGACAGTGCCTCGGTTGTAGACCAGTTTTTCACTGACAGCGAGGGGTTGCCTTACAGCATCAACATGAACGTCTTCCTGCCCGACATCAGCCACCTGAGAACTGGCCTGTACAAATCACAGCGACCCTGTGTAACTCACATCAAGACAGAGCCGGTCACCATCTTCAGTCACCAGAACGAAACTACTGCCACTGCCCCTGCCCCTGCTCCTACTCAGGCCCTCCCAGAGTTTACCAGCATCTTCAGCTCCCACCAGACTCCTGATGTGAACAACATTTTCATCAAGCAGGAGCTTCCTACTCCAGATGTCCATCTTTCCATCACGCCCCAGCAAGGCCAGTTGTATCAGCTCTTGAGCTCACCGGATTTAGACATGCCCAGCACCACTCCTCAGGCGGCCGTGATGGACTCCCTTAACAATGTCTCCATGCCCTCAGCCATGACAGGCCTTAACACACTCTCCTCAGCTGTTCCACAGACTGCAATGAAACAGTTCCAGGGCATCCCCCCCTGTACCTACACCATGCCAAACCAGTTTCTGCAGCAGCAGGCCACTTACTTCCCTCCTTCGCCCCCAAGCTCAGAGCCTGGAAGTCCAGACAGACAAGCAGAGATGCTGCAGAATTTAACCCCTCCTCCATCATACGCCGCAACTATAGCTTCCAAGCTGGCGATTCACAACCCAAATTTACCAGCAACTCTGCCCATAACCCCCCAGAACATCCAACCTGTCAGATACAACAGGAGAAGTAACCCAGATTTGGAGAAAAGACGTATCCACTACTGTGACTACCCAGGTAAGCAATCTGTACCAGAAAATCCTAGCTCTTGCAATAAAAAAAAACATGTGAATAATCATGGATGAGGTATAAGTGGTTTTCTTTAGCTATGGTCTACACCTAGGGAGTTTTTTGTCCAAGTAAAATTTGTCTTATTCGTTGTTTTATTTTGAGTGGAAAACTCTCACATTCTTTAAATAATGGGTGCTCTTGATGTCATTTGTCATTCTCTTGGGCTCATTTTACCACGTTACAAAATATGGGCTCTGTAGAAAATAAAAAATAAAAATTTTGGCCTTTGCTAGTGTAAATCAATGTGACTGTCCAGTATTCATGATGGAGCAGAGGCTCAGTTTGTCCAGGGCAGAACAGGTCTGTTTGATTTTTATGGCTCTGCAAGAATAATTTCAGCTCCCAGTAGCCAAGGCTACTGCCATTCTTCCCTGTTACGAACAGGAGATTCAGCTGCCCTCAAAAATCCATTAAAATCATCTCTGAAAATTGTCTGCAGATGGATTGCCTCCTGCGCTGGAGGGGAAGAGGGACCTGACTGTAAAGCGTGCCTCCATGTAGTACGTGATCCCAGATACAAGGCGTGCACGCCCGTTGTAGCGCAGAGAGCAAATGCTGCTCCCCCTTTACCAGCTCTTCGTTCCACGTCACCCATTCGGGGTGCCATACAATAAATGCCTAGTGAAAGAGTTGTCTTGAGCCCTGGGTGATGATGACACGGAGTTGGGCTTGATCAGGTCCTCTTGGAAATTTAAAAAAAATAATCTGCCCCTGCTAAATTGTTGACTTAGACATAGCAGGTGTTACTGTACATAGATTGTAGCTGCTATTGGCCTATATACTACATTACAAAGCAGTGAGTTGACCAGAAACATGCATGGTTTTCTCTTTTCTGTGTAAAGCAGCATATCTCTAGGAGCGTTCTATATAAAGTTTTGCTTCTAAATGGCAAAAATGATGCCAGAAAGTAGTAAACTTAAATGTGTCCAGATAGTACCCCAGCCCTGAATGGGGAAGTTTAAGCACAGTGTGGAGTGTTTCTGTTCTCCCTACTGAAACCTCTTTGCTTTTTTATTTTTTCGTTTTTCTGTTTTGTTTAGGCTGCACAAAAGTTTATACCAAGTCTTCTCACTTAAAGGCGCACCTGAGAACTCACACAGGTATGCATGTACTCACTCTCTCACTGTCTCGTTCGTCCGTGCCTGACGCGTTTTCTGACAAAGCAAACATGCTGGATCTGCCAGCTTCTCCCTGTTTTCTCTAGCGTGGTGTGGACAGACTGGCAATTCAGCTACAAAATATTTGAGGATTGGTCAGTGAGAAGTAAAATTTGTTTTGTTAATGCAATTTTGTTAAACCTCAATGGAACTCAAAATAGGTGACAATAAAGTCACTTTCCTTTTCAGGCTAAAACGCCATTGAAGTGTTAAAAAAAATCTTTTTTCCTCCCCGAATAGTGAATTAAACATAGTGAAGATGTTCTACTTCTGAAGATTCATCTGAGTAGATAGAATTTTCTATCTTGGGCTTTCTTCTGACCTTTTAGGATTACTTAATCTTAGAATTTTTCACAAACATCATGAAAATTCCCGAGATCTGTCCATTTACTTCATCCTTGTCATTAAGTGGGCTTTATTATTTTTTTGAAAGACAAGTAGTAGTTCTCTATGTTTATTTTCCTAAAAAGGGACATAATTTTGATTTTTAAAATTTTTTATTCTATCAGGGAAAGACATTAAAATGAAGAAAATTAAAACTGTCAGTGCGTCACGGTTGTTTTTTGTACCCTGATCAAACTCTGTTTGCAGCTACAGAGGCAGTCCCTGTTCTTGGACCCACAAGGAGCGGAGCTGGGGACGGTGTTGGTTTGTGTATGGGTGCAGGAGCAGTGAGTGCTGAGGACAGTGGTTGGGAGGTGGAACCGCCTCAGATGCTCTTCCCAAGTGTTCACCTGCTGAGGCAGGGGCAAGAGGGAGAGAGGGAGAGAAGGAAAAAACATAGCTCACCACCCGCACGCCTGAAACTGCTTGGGGAAGTTCTTTGCTGGGATCTTGGTACAGAACCACTCACGCTAAATCAGTGAAAGGCACGTGAATGATTTTGTAAAGAAATAAGAGGACTGTGACTCCTGTTTTTAGAAGTGAGTGTGAATCCTGGTTCTTTTATGCATGGGCTTAGAATCAGAGCAAAAGACGAGTCGTAGTTCAAGCAGCTTTGTTATTGGAGCAGACGGTCAGCGCTGCGGCTGTGCTATTCAAGGAGTGAGTTTTCACCTAAGCTTAAATCAAAACTGAGCTGTCCTGAGCTACGGTCTTAACAAAATGTTTCACTGTCTCTATGGAAACAAGGCCTTCTGTCACGCAGCTATTATAAATGGATTGTTAGATTATTGTAAAGAAGTTGAGTATGTCCAGGCTAAGTTACTAAGGAAATCTTGTTTTCAGAAATGAAAGTTACCTGCGTTGTACAGTAAAAATTAAAAGCAAGCAGAAGACTATTGTTTTGCGTAAGTGACAGACTAAACACCAACACTGTTAAAAATATTCTTAATATATAATCACTACTTACTTGCTAGCAGTAAGTTTAGTAAGAATGGAATATTTTCATGAGGTTGTAAATCTGAGTAGTGTCAGAGAGTAGAATCCCTGTTTAATAAATAATCTGTAAATTTAAGTGTACGATTTCCCCTTGCACACTTCAGGCAGGAACTAAATACCAGTTTTAAATATCTTGATTGCTATTACAAAATAACTAGGAAGGGAGATAAAAGCAAAGCTTTAGTCTAAACATTAACACTAGATAGCATTTGAAATGAACACTTTTCCTTTTTTAAATCAATTTATATGTTTTTCAGTACCTTGAGTAGTAATGACTTCAGGGTTTACAAAGTTAGTTCTTGCATGCATAGAAATAGATACCTCATTACTAGCATACATTGCTTAGGGTCACTAATGTTTATTGTTGCCTTCACTTTTTTACCTAGAAATGTGGATAAATGTGCAGAGGTCAGAGGAGCTGATGTATTCATGGAAACAAGAATGTTGTTTTAGATAAAAATCTAGTGAACTTAAGCAGGTCTGTAATACAAAGGGTCTTCTGGGGAGGTGAATGAAGGGATAAACTGTCTAAAGTGTGCATTACATGCAAGAATGTGAGCCCGTATCCTGTTACCTGCAGTATTTCAGCGTTTGGATTAGTTTAACTCTCCTGAATATTCACTTCATACTTGAAGATTTCCAGCAGCGATTCTGATCTCTCCCTTAACATAAGGTTGAAGTGTGTTTTAAGAGCCAGATCTCTGACTTTTTTTATCGATTAAGGAATGCTAAAGGAAAGGGATGCAAACGCAGGGAAACCTGTGAAGTTGCTCAGCCTTCCCCAAGAGTGCAAGGGAATCTTGCTATTGATCTCCGAAGGGATTGATGCCGACGGTTAAGTTAGAGGATGTGCCTCTGTTCATCCCAGCCCCCCAAGACTGTGAATTCATACAGCACTAGTAAGTTTTGATTTTTTAGTTTTAAAACATTTTTAAAGGACTCTGTGAAGGTTTTACCTTCAAAGTCTAAAGCAAATGTCACGTAAGCTGTTTTAATAAAGTTGTGTGTGATATTCTTTCAAATCCCTTCAGGGATAGCAGACCTGTTTATCTGGCTAAACCTGTTCTTTAGTAATCATGGACCACTGGAGTTGTTCTCTCCGTATTCTTAAGTTTCTTAACAATACCTTTTAAAATTGGCTGCAGTCTTTCTCATCCCAAGCAGTCCCTGCCCTTCTCAACAATCTGTCATCTTAAAATAAAAGAGCCTGCAGCAAAGTTTGTCTGCCATTAAAAGTCAAGACAGACCTCATGGTTTTCCTTTTGTATTGGAAGATCTCAGCCTTTTCAGAGTATTTATTTAGCAGCCTTTCTCTTCTGAAAGGCTTTCCTTGGGTTTAGTAGATGCTTTTTGAGAACAAACCTAAGAGAAATACTACTTTTTGATAGACGGAATGTAGGCTATAGTCTGGGGTTTTTTTTCAGTTCAGATATGAACACACTGTCAGATTTTATAAATTACATCTAAACAAAACTATAGGAAATGGGTAAGAGGAAAAATCCCATATATTTTTCTTCTTTTGTGTTCCCAAGCTGTTTACCTTCCACCAAGTCAGGTGCTATAACGTGATATATTTACACTGATTTAATGTAGTTACACTGGACTCCTGCTGTTGATCAGGAATCCAGTATTCCCGTTAAAAGCTAAGGTAGGGTTATGTATTTGTACCAGTTGCTGAAGCAGGCACACATTTTTCTTTCCCTATGTAATGCTTTATTTAGCATTTGTTCACGAGGACATTTACTTGGTAAACTGGTAACTTCAAAACAGAATATGAACAAAGGTTTGAGTGTTGAAAAGATACAGAACACTTTTCGTCCAGTTCCAGGCAGTTCTGGAGCAGATGTGTGGTACATTTTAATACCTTAAAACACTTCAGTATGATACCTGAATTTGATGTTAATTACTTCTGAAACAGGTAAAATGTACTCAGTATTTTAAAGTACCTATTGGAACATCTTTCAAAACGGGTTGGATTTTTGACCTTTTGAAGCAGGGAGTTTCTTTTAAAATGATGTTACATGTTCGTCGCGGAACAAGTTCTGTTTCATACCCAGCGTTGTGCAGCTGTGATGTCTAATGTGTGAGAGGGTTGTGCATTTATCGCAGGCTGTTCAGCACCAAAGCCACCTGAAAACTCTGGCATAATAGCTGGATGTCCAAATTGAAACGTGTGCCAGATCTCAGGGAAACGCAGTTAGTTGTGTATTGCAGATAAATGTCATTCAGTTCTTCTCCTGGCATCCGAGTCTATACATAATATATCAAGTAATCATTTAGATACAGCGGTCCTCTAATGTATCCTTTTGGATTTCTTTATAGGCATTGGATTAATATAAGTAATAAATTATAATTAAATCATTAGATTTCTTTATAAACATTTGGATTGTGGACATTTACTGTTGGCTGTGCAGGCACCTGGAATTCCATACCTGCACACTACCTGTAATGCTGCAGAACAGCTGGCTACAGGGTTGGGGGGGGTTAATTATTTCTGTGAGCAGCTGCACAGTTCAAGCTGCAAACTTCAGAATTGTGTATGTTTTTAAGAGGAAAATCTGTGATTGTTTTGAACACATCAAGGCGCGCACATTGTGGACATTTTCCAGCTGCATACTGGTTTTCTGTACACAGAGTCTTTGTACAGGCATGTTCTCTGGTCACATGGTGGGCTTGCCATTAATAGTTTCTAACATTAACTCCAGAACTATTTCATCTCTATCTATAGATCTAACTTGTATTTGGTGATGGGAAGTAGAAGCCAAGATAACTCAAGAGAAATGGCATTTCTCAAATGAGTTGCACTCAAAATACTTTCACTGTCCTTGGTTATTTCAAATGTTTATATAGGCATGGAACAGCTGCTGACTTGTGTTGTTCCCCAAGGTGTTAAACGTTTTATTTTATTTTAGATCTCTGCCTCAATAGATCCAGAATTAGACTGATGGTACATCAGAATTAGAGCCAGTTGTAAGCAGTAGATTTCAGCGGTTCCTGGGACTTGGCACTCTCAGCTCACCATACCTGTGTAGGGACACTTGTTAAGGGTAGTGCCACTTGCCCAGGGATTCAGGGTGTCCCTGGCTCAGAACCGAAGACAAGTAGTAGTTGTGCTCCTGCTGGAGGAAAAGCACTTTGGGAAAACATGTAGGAATTAAATTCATACCAAAATTTTGGTGAGGGATTTTGCTCATGGTGCGCAAATGAGGAATGGAAGCCCAGAAAGACTCTGCCTTGCTCATGGTTGCAGCCATAGCAAACCTCATCCTGAAATCGTGAAAACAGCAATTAAGTAATACTTCTCTGCAGATCCTTTGACCCGTTAAATGGGTCAGTTGCGTAGATTACACTTTAAGGAGCTGTCAGTAAATGCCATCATTGACAGAGACCATAAGGAAAACTGGAAGAGAGTTAAATAAAACTGTTGACAAAAGTGCATTAAAGTGCAGTGTTGCTAGACACCGCTGAAGGGTATGTTAGTATCTTTTATTTATGAATTCTTCTAAATCCATTAGTTGCCTGTGTGAGAAATGGAATTACATTATTTTCCTGTGCAAACCACAGTTTAAAGGAAAATAATGCATTTTTTTCAAACACTTCATGAATGATCACAGGCCTTGGGAATAATTGATCTGGTTCTTTATCTGCAGTCATAAGCTGAATGGGAAGTGTTTGAATGTGTTGGTCAAAAGAGGTTGAAATTTTACCAGCATAAACTGAAATTTTATTTAAATATTATTGATCATTCTCATTGGCATCCAGTATACAACTTCTGTGAATCAGGAATTAAATTCCAAAGTGTCAGGTGAGGGTATTCCTGTTAGATTTTAGATACTGAAAAGAAAAGCCTAATATTTTCTTTTTGATTAAAAGCCTAGAAAGTCCCTCTAAGCATGAAAGCTTAAAAGAATTGTTTCTGTCAATTGCTCCCTGAGAGGATTAAACTTCAGTTCCAGGATATTTGATTCTTGATAAAGAAACTGTTGACCTAAGAGACCGGCTTTAAATATAGTTCATTTTGAGACCGCCCTACATAGGTTAATATAGTCCCAAGATTCACAGCAATTGCCAGTGATTAAAACTTTCCATTATTTGATCAGACATTCCTTATTGTAATTAATTTCTGAGGCTTGACTAGGACGATTGACTCCTGGTTCCAGCCAGGGTAGCGTGTTGCTTGTTTGTTAGATGACCTGCACCTCCCATTGGTGAAAGATTAGAAACATTTAAGTAATGTCCTAGTTTAGTCTGAGTATCTTGGTAGCAGCATTCCTGTCCTGTCAGGCTGCATTATTTATATTCAGGGATCTCTAACAACTCTGATTAAGGACATATTAAAACCCTTGATTTTGGCAAGTGTACACTGCTTTGCTTTAAAATACCTTTAATGTATTGCTTTAATTTTTTTTTCTTTTGGTGTGTGCATACCGTAGATGGAAATCTGGAAGTCTACAATATGCGTTTAATAAATTCCAGTTTAAGAGCACCTCTTATCTGACTGTACAAAAGCCAGTGTTATTGATGAGAGAGCTAAAGAGCAGTTCTTGTACCACAGGCATAGGTGAGGAAATGTGTTCTTCAGCACAGGATGTGTAGACACAGCCGTGCGCCCTGAATGGCATGGATTTCTTACAAACCAACTTTAAAAAAATTCCTTTCCTCTGTGTTTGCATATCTCCTTGAGGAGAGACCACCTCTGTTAAGACAGAATGTTATACCAGAAAGAAAATAAACCATTGCACAGGGCAGTCAAGATTCCCCACTAATCCTTGAACTGCGTAAGACAACACAGCAAAATAAGCGTGCTTCTAGCACTGGTGGGAGTGCTGAAAAGGTAATGCCTTCTGCACCTTTGTAGTCAGACAGTGAATTCTTTTCACTGTCCTCTTTGATCACCAGTGAGTTATCTTTTATTCCTGTTCATGCTTCATTTATCAGTGATTGGACTTTGTGCTGAGCTCAAAGCTCTTTGTTACAAAATTCCTTAAAATGCTGTTTCATTGTGAAGTAGTATTTAATGGTACCCCTTTAGCCACTACTATAGTAGGCAGAGATTTAATTGCATTTAAAAGTGTGCAGCGTGTGTTATTCATTTGTGGACAGATGTTTCAAGGACTAAATTTGTTTTGTCACTCACAGAATAAGCTGGCTATACCTGGCTTGCTGTCAGCCCTCTCATCCATCTCTGTTTTGGACAACTGAGAATTGTAGTGCACTAAAGATACTTTAAACACCCGAGGGATTATTTATTTTGAAAATCCAGCTTTATGTTCTTTCTCAAGACAAAACCCAAAACCAAACCAAAAAGCTGCTTTTAATGATGACTAGAGCACTTAGCACTTAGTCAATAAGAGAAAGGAGATCTGATTTTGGGTACATATTGGGAGCCAAAACCTTCTAAATGCTTGTAGACGTACACCCCAGGAACTACTTTTAGGTCCAGTCATGCAATCAGAGTTTAAAACTATGGTGCTGTGAGCTGGAGAAGCACTATTTCAAGCAGACTAAAACAGAAAAACGTTTCATTTGTTGTTATTTTTTTCTAAAATTTGAGGCTATAGCTTGTCAGGAAATTAAGACGATTGATGTTAACGTGTGAAAAATTTGAAAACAAATGCACCAGAAAGCTTTGAGACAACATAAATGTTCTTAATTATCTGTTTTAAAGCGGAACATAATAAAGGTTATGTACATAACTGGTGCAGTTCTGGTACAGAAACTTCTACCTTGCCTGCCACAATTTTATCACACCTACCCGAATATTTTTTAAGGCCAACCACTTGCCACTAGAAATAGTTCCATTAAAAACACAAGTAATATGCAAATGACAGCAACACTGGTGGGGGGG
>WBMY01005669.1:1022866-1183970 GCA_013397315.1 Donacobius atricapilla
GTGGAGCGCAGCGCGCGGAGGGGTGCTGTCTTTATACTTTTATACCCTTACGAGTTGTAATCAGGTGTTGTAATTTTGGAGTCCTGAAAAGTGTACTAGCTGTTATTCCTTAAGGAAGTTCCAAAATCACTGCTCTGACAGAAATCTCTGATAGGAAACAAGTGAAGTTGCAGGCATTGGCTGGTGTAATATCTGTATTTGGATTTCTGCATACCAATAGAGTTACCTAACTTAAGGTTTGAAAATCCAGCCCTTGCTGTTTACAACTTTATTTTTAAAGAAAGCCGTCCTACCAGTGAATTGCAGAATTAAAGTCATGAAACTCTTTTGGTGAAATAAAGAAGCTTATTTTCATGTTAATGGGGAGATCCGTCAGTAGCGGAGTCTGTCAGTGACTTGTTTTTTCCAAACAATTTTAAACAAAGACATGTTCTTGAAGAGAGACAGTGTGTTGAAGATAGAGGGTGTCTTCAGAATGACCATCTCCCCCCCACTGGTGACACTGTGCTTTGCCCAAATGAGCATGGCCATGAGGGTCACTGCCAGCGACTAGAATTAATTGTTAGGAAAGCAGTTGGTGTGTTTCGACACAACTGAATCAGAAGATAAAATAAAAGGAGAAGAGGCAACACAGTGCGTGTGCTTTACTGGTCCAGACCACTCTCTTGTGGTGTTGATAAGAAACCTGAACCATGGGTTCTGCTGGGGGAGATTTTATCTGTTGGAGTGGCTGGTTAGCGTAGCATGTTATATGTGAACATCTAAATGTCTTTTTGACATCCTTGTAATCTCACAGCATTGTGAATAATTTTTTTATAACAAATAGGCACTTTGGAAGCAAAACAGTCTCCTTTCAGGTTAAACTCCCTTATCTCTTGTTGCATGCTTTCTTTAAAAGACCTTCCAATCTAAACATTAGGGCTTAAAATTTCTGTGCTCAAATACAAGTCTCATTCTCATGCTCCACAAATGTATTTTTTTTTTAACTGGAGAATGGATGCATATTAAGAGCTCAAGAACTTTAAAATATATTTTGTGGTGTATAAGCCAGCAAGATGTTTTAAACCATTGATACTGGAAGGAGGTTGTGCAGAAATCCAATTAAACTTATGAAACCCCTATCCTGTTGAAGTATAATTTAAAGGAAAGCAGTTCTGTTTCCCAGAAGTGCTGTGTATAATATTTCTGGCTTGGGAAGAAAGGATTGGAGTGTGCTATTTGGCTGGAAATCGGTACCAGCTTCCTCCGTGGTGTTTTAGTTGAACAGTGTTGACATTCTAACAAATCCTGTGGAAGCTCCCCTGAAGTGGAGGAGTTAGCTGTGTTCTTGCTTTTACAGTGAAATATCTGTTTGATACCGTGATCGTGTTCCAGTAACTGAGCTGTACTGCCCTTGTATTTGATGACCAGTGGCATTCTTGGTTTAACACCCTATAGAAGCTCTAAATTGCTGGAGGAAAACCAAATACTTCTGAAACTTTACAGCTACTGTGTTTCGCACAATCATTAAAGTAAACAAATCTTACATTACTACGTAGCCAACGAAAACAGTGGATAAAGAGTTCAGTGTCCCTTGTTGTGTATACCTACTTTTTTAAAAAGTAAGTCTTCAACACAGATTTCTCAGGGCTTTAAAGTCAGCACAGCAAAGAAGTAGGATCTCTTCAGAAAATATGTGAGACTTTTTTCCCTTGCTTGCAGGAACCTAAACCAAATTCTTGCTTCTGCGAAATGACAAAAAGCATGTGTATAGGTTGAGAGAGAGAAAACACTACCAGCTAGTTGTTCTTCTGCTTGCTCTAAAGGAGTGAAAATTAATCTCCTCCTACTTTTTTTTTTACTCCCCCCCTTCCTCCTTGTCCAAAAGGAAAACATTCTAAATTGATTCAGTTCTTAAATAGAACTTTCCAACGGAAACTAGCATTACAAACATAGATATTCAGTATTTTACCCCTAGGATTTATTCAAAATAATCCGGGCCTCTACACTGGCACTAAAAATATATTTTCCAGTTCTCACTGTTGGCCAAAGCAGGGGTTAAAAGCAGTGTTCTGGCTTTAATTTCCAGTACATAAAAGTAACACTATTAAAACAGTCTGAGTGAGGCACCAGCTTGTTGCCTCGGCTCATCCCCCTGAGCAGCGCTTGGTTTAGCTCAGGTCTGCCGAAATCTGCCAGCAAGGAGGAGTGGTGCCATTCTGCATGGCACTGCCTGAGCTTTTCCTCGGAGCAGCACTGTTGCCCAGGAGGATTCGTGGCTGTGGCAGGCAGTGATGTGACCATGACAGCATGGTGAGTTTCTAAACAGTTGTCTCTACAAAGTTGAGTACCCTGGAGTTTGATGGGGGTTCTGGCCGTGGGACTTGACATTGCCTGGGACTCTGTGGCACCCAGCAGGGCAGAGGGCCTGCTGCTGCCCAGACCGCCGGCACGCCAGCACTTCCTCTGCCAGGAGCTTTCACAACACCTGCTGACACTTGCTCGTGTGTTAGGAAAAGTTTTAATGGGAGACAGCTTTTTTTGTTGTTGTTTGGACTCTGACAGGGTCATGTGTCACCTACACAGGACAACTTTGAGGCTGCTTTTACGGTGCAGCATAGTCTGACACTCAGTGAAATCTGTGTGCACTTCATACCTCCTCAGCGCCAGACTTGGAAACAGATCTTAATCTCCAGGTCCCCATTCTGGCCTGGTCTGGATATTCCTAGGCTTTTGTTAACTAATGCTGTTTTCGTGCCCTCTTTACCTTCTCTGTCATTCCCTGTATAATTCTGCAAAACACAAGAGGAAGCATTTGGAGTAGATTGAGACCTGACTGTATACGTCTTTGTGGACAGTGAGGGTGTCAGGCTCACAGCACTGCGAGTTCAATGTCAAGTGTAATGTGACAGTTTTGAGTGAAGACTTTAAAAGAAGAATTTAAAGCAAACAGGGAGAAAAGGAGAAAGAAAGGAGGAAAAGAAATAAATACGCTGTCTCTAAATTAAGACATTTCAAATACAGGAGTAATACTTTCATGTAACCTGTGTGTGTGCATGTGAGCTTGAACACAGAGTGTTCAGAGATCATTCTCCCTGGTGCTGTGCCTTTGGATAAGCATCACAGGTTTTTACAGCCTCTATTGTTAACCCAGTTAAAATACATTGAGGATCATCTATATAGTGCAAAAGATCCCTCACAGAATAGGGACCTTTCCTGTAATTCTGCTGTGAAGACCAAATGCGTTCTCAGCTGGCTTCACTGGTATTAGAAAAGCTGGGTTTGAATGAAAACTGTATTTTAGCCTACAGTATGTGTTGCACAGAGCAAAAAAGAACCCTATATGATAGATCATTCCTGTCTTCAATTAGCATCAGAATTTACTCTGAGTAAATTCAGAATTTACTCAGATAGAATTAATTCAGCTGTGACAGAAATCTGTGATGATTTCAGTTCTGATTTGTCATCCACCAAATAATTATGAAATCTGTGAGAGGTGATGCTGGGCTCTTGTTTTTCCTAAAGGATGTTATGTTTCCACCATGATTTCAATAAATCCCAGTTGCTGTTGATGCAAAGAGATTGTTGGTTGGGTGGGTGGTTAGTTTGTCTTGAAAAGGTCTGGTTCTGGTTGTGACAGCAATTGGCAGTACAAAGTCACATAGCCATTATGAGCAAAGGGCTGGTTCTGCACTCAGTAGTAGATGAAAAGTTTCTTGCTGATCAGACAAAGTAATAGAAACTCCCAGACAAAGCCAGTTTCATCATTTCATCATTTCATAAATAAGTGCCTCTGAAGTAACATTTTGGAGCTTCTCAGATGGTGTTACCTGCATAACTGATGCGGAATAAACACTCTGATGGCAGGATACTGGCCCTTCTCTTTCTTCCATGTGCGTGTGTGGTAGTAAAACAGGGAAAAGTGTGAGGCAATTCACTCTGCAGCAGGATTGAGACTGTCAGTGTAAAGGCTTGGGACCAGTAGAGGCATAGAAGATGAATTAGAACTGTTTGAAAAGCTCAGCTTTCATCATATTCTGCTCCAGATGAAGCTGCTGCCAAGTGTTTTGATACACTCAGTTTTCTTTCTCTTCTTGCCAGATGGGTCAAATTAATACCAAATATATAGATAGCAATTCACTCTCCCGACTGTAAGGTGTTTTTGTCAAACAACATCAAACATTAACCTCTTTATTTATATGAAGCTTGCTTGTGTGGTGACATCATGCCCATACAAGCTCCTAGGCCGGTGTACGTACCTGTGTAAAGTTCTGGTTTCACGCAGAAGTCGTCATGTCTTTGTGACTCCATCGTTCTCCCGTTTCAACAAACACCTGTAAATTGTAGGCATGCTTAAAATACTGTGCTTCTAGTTCTAAAATGGATGAATGTGAACATTTCAGGTGCCTGGACTGGTGTATTCAAGACTAGGTGAATATTTTGAAGTTGCTGCCGTAACATGGCAAGTTTTGAGAGATGCCGTGTTCCTCCTACATCAGTACAGACTGCTGAAGACAGCAAGCACTTGCCACCTTAAAATATGGCTATTTAAGCACCTGATTAAAGACATTTCATTCTGAAAGTGAGTGCTTTGAACTTGGAGGTGCCTTCTCCTATTTATAGCTAGCCCCAGGCAGGATACCACAAGTTTTTATTGCTTGTGACATTTTAGAAAATACTATCCCTGTTGTGTTTGTCACACTGTGCCCCTTTCTTCACACATCATAAGCTCTTGAACAGATCTGCACACTGAGAAGAATCCTTATAGAAGTCTTTTATCCCATTTCAGACCTCTTAGAAAAGCACTGTACAACCTAACTTACCCATTTTTGAAAGGTGCAAGTTTAAGTTACAAACTAGGCTAGATTGTCACGAGATTGCTTTTTTTTCCCTTTCTGCCTCTCATACTGTGGTGAGTGTAAAGAAGCATGTTTTGGTCTCATGCAGGTTTTTTAACTCTGCATTTCTGTACAGTAGCTCTCTCCAATTTGCATGTTTGAAAGTTTTGTATATTTTAATGAGGTATTAAATCCCATTTTCAAGGGCAAAAATTGCTGAAAACAGCAAAGGGGCTGTTAGTTTGGGGCCTGATGAATAGAGCTGTGAATAATTAGGATATGTCAGCTTCTCATTTGTAACGGAAGAGCAGTGCCGTTCAGTGTGGACTCGCACCGGTTGTCTGCTGGAGAGTGGCAGCTGACAGTTCCGTTTCTCCGTGCTCTGTTCCAGGTGAGAAGCCCTACAAGTGCACGTGGGAGGGCTGCGACTGGAGGTTTGCCCGCTCAGATGAACTGACGCGCCACTACAGGAAGCACACGGGGGCAAAGCCCTTCCAGTGCGCTGTCTGCAACCGGAGCTTCTCCCGCTCCGATCACCTGGCGCTCCACATGAAGAGGCATCAGAACTAAGAGCTGGACTGGTCGTTGAGGCTGTTTTGTATCTATGCAATTTCCTATTGACTCTTGACATACAACTGAAATTAGGTGAATTTTTTGAGTATATCCATTTAAAAGAGATCTCAAAAGGAACTGGAAATGTATATTTTGTATATTTATGCAGAAAAAGGGAAGACACTGTATCACAATTACCAGAGGGTTCAGTCGTTTGTTTGCTTTCATGATGTATATGGCTTTAGTCAGCAGGTTTCATCTCTTTACAAGTATTATATCTCAACACATTGCAGCTTTATACTTTTTTTTTTCCTCTTGCAGTGTTTTGACCAAAGCACTGTCATTATTGTGACAATGTTTAGTAAACAAGTTAATGAGAGGATGCAGATGAATGCACACAGTGGAAAAGCCATGAACTGTAATCTATCAGGTTTTTACTGGACATACTTAAGTTCAAAGGTTTGGGGTTTTTTTTTATGTTACGCCATTCTGTGGATATAAAATACATAGAAAAATTCATAAACGCCATAGAACAAAGCATTTTGTTCTGTGTTGCATGTTTGCTATGACAAAGATTTTGTAAATATGCAAATCAGCTTTTTAGGTTTAATACAAAAGTTTTCTAAGAAACATCTGAAAAAAGCAGTTGTTTTACATTTGATAACATGGCACATTTATTAAAAAAGTTACTTAAATACCTCTCAGAATAGTACCAATTTAGTCAGATGTTTTGTACCTGTTAATGGTGTGCACTGAATATTCAAAGCAGGAGCTTGTTTTCAAATTGCGTAAAAGGGCAAAATATGCAGAGTGAACTGTAAAGTCAATATTGGAAGCTGAAATGGTGGGGATAGTTAAAATGAACACAGAACTTTAAACCTCTTACTATAAGCTAAACTTAGTATCACTTTAAAAAAGGATTTAGGATGCAGTTTTCATACATAGACATGTTAAGCTGGTTTAGCCCCAGCATGATCTAGTTTCCAGTGGATATTGGATGTAATTTACTAGAAGGTAAAGGGTACAGTAATTTTTTTTAAAATTACAGTGCAGTTTACTTAATCCACTGTTCAGATTGATACACGCAAGGAAAAATTTACTGCTGACAGAAGTAGCTGAAACTCCACTGAAGCCAATGAAACAGTGCCCTTTTATGCTTACGATGACTTTGATCCACCATGCTGAGCCTTGAAGTTGTAGATGGAGGGCCAAAGATGAGGTTAGACCAGGTAGGATTTGGCCAGACAACAGGAGAAAACCAAACAAACCTAATAAGTGTCTGAACTTCACAAGCCGTAATATTAAGCTGTCAACCAAAGGCTAGAATAGACAATCAAAATACCAAAAAAAGGGTCTTGCAGGAAAACCTAGCTTTGTTAAAACTGTTGTTTGTCTTTATTTATTTGTGGTATATGATAGACACTTTTTTTTTTTAAACAATTTTACGTATACTTGATAAATTATAGTTTTGTTTGTTATAGTTAGAAATGTTGCTCTCAATGTAAATAGTTGAGAAATGATGTAAATAATTTTGTAAGGCTTCAAATGTTTATACGTGGAAACACATGCAGAAATTGGTTGCTGTTTTGCTTCTTTTGCCTCCCCCTACCTTATTTTTGTATTGTGGTATTTCCTATGCAAATGATGGAGCAAACAGCTGTATAGTTGTAGAATGTTTTGAGAGAGAATGAAATTGTTTATATATAAAGACTTTTTTTTTTTTTTTTGCAAAATAAAACAAAGTGCCTAATGTGTGTGTGTGTGCATGTGTTCTCTCTAGTTCCTGACAATATAAGTTCTGTGTTTTTCAGTGGAAGCTGGAAATCATGACAATATTAAGCAAAGAATGTCTATTCTACATAGGGACTGCCTCTTTGGAAAGTGCCTACACTTCTGCATCCTGCCCTGATAAATATAATAAATGTGAAGGGATAAGGGTTGGTCTTTTTCTGCCATCTGAACTTAAAAGGAAGTGACCGATTGTCTGAAAACAGTTGCAGTTGTCCATCTACAGTAGCATGATTGGAAATCAAGGGTACCTGCTGGGTATATAGAAGTATACAAATTCCTTCCCACTTTCAAAATTGTTAAAACTGATTCACGCTCATCGACAGTGTTGCCCCAAAGAAGTTTGTCTCCAAAAAGGTCCTTTCATGCCCTACAAAGGCAGGAAGGTCCCACAGCAGCACTATGCAATGCCTACCCTATCAGTGTCTTCATTTCTGTGTTTCTCCCTTGGAAGTGGAAGTACAGTTCACATGAAAACTTCAAGTGGTTGTGTATGTTCAGGTCTGGGGGGTACATCTCTCTTCTTTACTCCAAGCTTCAAGAGAAAAGGTATACTGGGCTTTTTAAAAGAAATCTATCTTAAAATCAATGAAAGAGCTTAAATATAGTTTGTTAGCAAACGTGGATATTCAAACCAATAATTTATTCAAAATTCCATTATTGTCTCGTAAGCTCTGATTCCTAATTCCTTTCTTGAAGTTCTATGTTCTTTCCTTACAATCAAACTTTGATTTTTCCTCAATTGATTTTTCTCTCTTAATTATTGTCTCTCACATGTCATCCCTCCTTTTACAAAATAGCTAGGGTGTCATTAACCAAGTTAGCGTAGACCTAGTTAACTGCTACGAAAATCTCCCTGCATCTCACCTAACTGCCAAAGTAAGCACAGTGTTATGGAGCATAGGGAGGGAGAGCTCCCAGAAGCGTTGCTGTGCCATTACTCCTTCCTGTTCCAGTCATTAGAAAAATATCCAAGTTTCTTAGTGGCGTTTCTGCTCAGAGAAGTAGCTGGCAATGAATTGGGCAGTTGTCCATGTCACTGGGAAAGAGCTACTAGAGCTTATTTTGCGGAGTACCACAGGCGATGGGGGTATTGGGATTGGCAAACTCCCCTGTTTAGCTCAGCCCCTGGTCTGAGTTGGACAGGTGGTGGGTTTGGTAGCCCCTCTCTCCTATTAGCCAAGTTTTGTCTCAAGTCAGTGGATGAAGGCAGCGCTCACTTCTGTGTTTCCCATGCCTTTTCACAATGAAAGCCTGTTGATTGCATGGTTTCAGCCTCCAACGTTGCCTCATACTTGTTTTAGATGTTTCTATTGCTCAGGTACCTGGTTGCATAAACCAGCTTAATGGCTTCATATTAATCTTGAATGAAAGGCCATAATTAGGTCCATCTACTTCAGCAGCATTTAACCTAATGCAAACAGAGAGAGAGAAAACAGACCCGTGCACGAGAATATGTTACAAAACCTAAAATAGAGGGGCTTCCTTTTCTGGTGAGCGCTAAGGCTGCAGAGCACAGTATTAATACAGGAGTTCCACAGCTTGCCCGGTCTGAAAATCTGCAAGAAAAAGCACTGTTACCATAGCCCCTGCTCGGTTCCTTTACAGCAGTTGGTACAGAGTCCCCCACGGTACTGAGGCCACCCTCAAGTTCAACTCCCCAATTATCCTTCAGAACCTGAATTATCATTCCATGCAAAGAGCGAAAATCCACTGGGCCAACTGGTTTTTCCGGTGGCCGCATGAACACCTCATCCTCCACTTGACTGAGTGCTGAGTCCCTTCCCATGGTTTTCAATGTGACTTTACAGCCTGTTCATCCATAGAAGTGCCACTGCCCACTTGGGAACCTTGTTACCTCCATCACACAGATCTTGCACAGGTCCTTGTTTTAGGCTGGTGGATAATGAGGCTCTGTCATGCTCTGTAGCTACCATAGTGGTGCTGCAACTGACCTTCATGAACAGAGTCCAGCTCAACAACTTACTATTAGCCAAAAGAATGTGGTTGGTTACTCATGCACTGAATAATGTATCCTGGCACTTCAAGTGTGTTAGGACAGAGGGAATTTATTGGCCACTGTAAGTAGCAGAAGCAGCCCAATGGGTATGCTTTTAATAAAGGAACTCACATGCTTTGCGTGTGTTTACTTATTCCTCTTCTCCTCTTCTACTAACCATTAGGTTGTTGTTTTCATCTACAATGCATCCAGCACCCTCACTAATGCTGCTTGTTTGGGATTTGGGATTTGAGCAGACTCAGGCCACTGAAGAACCCATGGCAGACCAGGCAGAGCCCGGTCTGTCTACAACAAAGGGCAGTCACTGGCAAATGAAGAGCACCTTTGTTCACCAGGTTCCTTTGATGTTGTTATTGTCCTTTCTAAAAGTAGCTGCTGTTTATATAAAAATATGTATATAAATATATATTGTGGGCTGTGTGTGCATGTTCATTTGCACATTCAGTTCAGTTCTGAATCCTGGCAAATACTTGCTTTTGGTGACCTGTCACAGCAGCAAGCTCCACATGTTAGCTGAGGAGAAAATGGATGCTCCATAGTGTGCACTCCACATTTCCAAGCAGCTGGAGAAATTTAAAACTCTGTGTTCCCTGCTTTGTGCACTGTATTGAGAAAGAAATGTAACAATGAATTTCTATTTCCACGGAGTAGATAATTTCTTAAATTTGGAGTCTCCTAAATGAGGAGGGTGGGGAGAGAGAGAGATATGGGGAGAGAAAAGGGTGGCTATATTATAGAGACAAAGTGAATTCACACTGAAAAAGAAAGTAACTTCAGCTAAGCAGGTTAGAAATGTGAGTTATTTCTGCAGGAGTACCTGTTCAGGTGGCAGTAGACAGCATCCTGAAATGAGATCTCAGGAGTAGGTTGTTAAAGAAAGCTTCTCCACTTTTCCTTCCCGGTCTCTGCCCTGTTCTGTTCCTGTTGCCCATCAGTCTCGGGCTTAATTTGTATTTCCAATTGCTCCCATAGCTCCAGCTCCTGTTGTTGCTCCCTCCCACCCAACTGGGCAGCTGCTGTGATGGGCTTGGGCCAGTGCTGCCCCAGTCCTGCTCTGCCTGCCTGTGGCCTGGTGCTGCCCCGGTGCTGCCTGGGGCATGCTTCTCACCTGCCTCAGGTTTGAACTCATGGCATAAACAATAACAAGGTGCCTTGTTTGAGTTCTGCCCATCTCCCTGTGCTGTATAACAGGGGCAAACCTTTTCCTGTATGTGCAGTGCTTGTGTCAATACATGGGACATGCTGTGATTACTTTTGCATTTAGTGTGATCTTTATCCCACACAGGGCTCAGAAAGCTGATTAGAGCCTTCTCCTTCCCTTAGGATGAAGCAAAGATATGTGATGCCAAGGGAAATTCTCTACTTTTGAGGCAGCAACTTAGAAAGGCTTCAGAGTCGAATCATGGGATATCCACTCCATGGCTTTGTGCTGACCTCCCCATTTTCCCATCTCACTCTTTTTTACTGTAGCAGAGTCAGTTCAACAGCTTTGGCTACAGGAAGATTTTGAAAAATGTGGTTTGTCTCTTTCTCAAGATACAAGGAGTCACATTGGCTGATTTGCCTTCTCCTCTGCCTGGGAAATCAAAGTCTCAAGTCTCTTCAAAATGATATCCCCAAAGGCCATTTCTCTTCCCAGCCTCATTTGTTGTTTCTGTTTATACTTGTTTTGTTTAGCTGGCTATTGTTATTGTGGTTTGTCATTATTTCCAACCCATTGGGGTGGATCACTAGACCAAAAAAAGGACATAGACCCCTTAGAGGGACCAGAGTCCCAGTCTCCCAGGTCAGTACCCGTGCTGAGAGGATGCAGACTCATCATTCTCTTTTTCCAGTCCCATGAATCTGCCAGTCTTGGCTGCTTGAGGAGGATGAATGCAAATACAGTGAGCTCTCACTGTGCCCCTGAATAGTCCATGGCCTGCTGGATATCCTGGGAGGTTGTGGACATGTGCTTTTGGCTTTCTCAGGGCCAGGAGGAGCCAGTACTGCATCTCCAGGTCACTGAAGCACTATCCTGCTTCATAGATAATTCCGTCAGAGAAGGGAACCATCACCGAATTCCTTCAAGCCAGTGGCTTAGCAAAGAAAAATAGCATCAGCTTGTGAGAAGCTTCATGCTGTGAACATGTGGAAGGTGAGCCAGAAGTGTGCCTTTGACATTAAGATCCCAAGAGGATTTTGTCAGGGCAAGACCTTGTTTCTGGATCCTGAAAGGGAATGAGCATTGAGTCCTTAACAGCGTGAAACCTGAGGCTCTGCTACAAATCAACAGCTCTAGGATCCCATAAGGAATTTTAAACTTATAAATTGAGCAGAATTTAGGCTTTAGGGTCAAACATTAGCAGTATGAATGCTTTCTGAATTGTGTGCTTACATTACACCCCACCATAGGTGCTAAATCCCTTTTAGGTGGATCAGATGTTTTGCTTGTGTGAGAAGAAATGTGCAGCTTCAGTAACTCACATGACTGGAGCAGGCTTGAGAAATCTGTTTCTGCAGGCTGTACTGGCACCAGAGATGGCTCTGAGGTCTGGGTCTGTGGGAGCTGCCTTCTTCCTTGGTGGTGGTGGTGCAGAGCTGGCACTAGGTGAGCACTGTAGGTATCTCTTTGTAGGTAACTCTGGGCACCTTGTACACTTTGGGCTCGACTGGGTAACCACCATCACTGATTGAAATAATATGCTGAAATAGGCTTAATTTGAAAAATCGGCTGTATTTAAGTATGGCAGAAAAGAAGACCTGAAGTCTGAATGTGTTGCTTTTGGGAGTTTTCAGAGCAAATTGCTGGATGCCAGTCTTTTAATCTGCAGTGTCTCCTGGGGTTGGATCCAGATTTGATCCTTTAAAAGATTTTTTTCCAGTTTCATTTGAATACAGTGAGATTTCTGCTGCAGAAGATGGCAGAATTCTTGCCTGATTAACACCATTTCCTCTGCTGCCCATTATCAGTCAGTAAGAGCCTTACATGATCCAAACCTTTCCCCACAGCCCATCTGTGATGTATCCCTTGAATGAACACTCAAATTCATAAAGTGCAGATAAGAAAAAGCAATAGAAATATGTTCAGATACACTTGAAGTTGAAATTGGTTTGGCTTGTTTTTTGTTCCGTGTTCTCATGTAAGTAATGAAATAACAGTAGTTTTCTTATGCAAATATTTATATGCTATTACTAAATTTACCTGTGGTTTCCCCTCCACCCCCAAAAAATTAATAAATTGCTGTTTTCCTAATGTTGTGTTTGGTTTTTCTCCTCTGCTGTTATCAGGCCAGAACTAAGAGTCATTCCTCCTTTGAAGAAGCTCAGACAAATGGGTAAGCCAGGCTCAATGTCCCCGGGGGAAAACTTACTTCATTTCTGAAACATTAACAACAGCAATCAAATGAAATGTGAGTATTTTCAGAGTACATTCTGTGCCTTAGGACATTTAAGCTAATTTCTTGAATAAAGGAACTTTTCAGTAACCTTAAAGAAGCGTGCCCTGAAAAGACAGTTCTGAATATCAGCTATTTCTGACATGTACCATCTGCAGACAAATTAGTCTCAGGGAACCCACATGTTCCTGTTTTATTATCTTTGGGAGATTATTTTGTGTATTCACGTTGTGTAGCTTGCATATAGTGGCTGGTAGATGATCCTTTATTTGCTCGTGTCTGGGATTGCTGTTTTGTGATGGTCCCTTAGAGACAATTTCTGCTGTTTCTTCTGCCTGTTGCTCACTTTGTACCCAAAGTGGAGAACAGGTTTTTTTCTGGGGTCTGGTGACTCAAAAGAGGATGGTCACCTAACCTGTCTTCAGCTTGTTTCCAAGCAAGTATTCTTTCCATGCAAATACCACCAGCCGCTGCTGCCAAAAGGTGTGTGAGCTGGTGCACCTTACCGAGCCTGGAGAAACATCTGGGACTGCCACATTTGCAGATAAAACCAAATTACTTTGAACTGTACACTATTAGCACAACTGTGGTTGGGGATAATTTGGCCCATGCCTTACAGACACCTGTAAGGTGAATTGTCTCCCAGCACTCAGTGTCAGTGCAAAAGGTTTCTATCTGCCCCATCTCAGACTTTTAATTCTTAATTCCATTGGATAATTGGCAAAACGAACAGATATTTTTGTTGGTTTGGTTTTTTTGGTTTTTTTTTCCCTGAGTGTCTCATCTTTGCATTTAAGCCTGAACATCTGAAAAAAACACTCTTAGCAATTAATGGAAACAAATCAGTCTTACAGCCAAGGCAATGTATATGATCAGTATACAAGTAAATATAGATGTTTATGCTGGCAAGATGGATAAGCAGCTTTCTTCTTGCCACAGCACAGTTGTACAAGCCTTGTTTGGGCAACTGGAGCTGTGTCTGTACTCATTAAACACAGTTGGGACCATTCCCTGGTGCTGAGACCAGGGCAGATGGAAATAGTGCATCCATATTACTGACCTCCTCTCTCCTCCTTGCTCTGCACACAAGATGCCTGTTGAGAGTGGCCCCAGCCCATGCCAGCTGTTGGCCTGCGCTGGGGCATTGTTTGGGAAAGTTGGCCCTGGCTCTGCTGTGCCAGGCACTGCGCTAACAATTAAACAGCACAATTGCCTTCCAGCGCCTGGAACATTACCCAGAGCTCTCATTTACCAGGATGGACATTAGCTTTGGATTCAAGCTTTGGCAGATTCAGCTTGGCTTCCCCCTGCCTTTAAAAGGAGGGAAGCAAACAAACAAAACCCCATGGCATTCAGGGGAGCAGTTCTGCTGCATGTGGTCCGTCTTGAAGCCTGAGAAATATGCAAATACACAGGCTCTATTGATTTGCTTCAAATTGCTCTGCATTGACAATAGAATAAAGACAAAAAGCAGAAATTACCCAGAAAATTGCCTCACCATAATGAAAAAGGAAAAAACATTGTTTTATTTTATTTTATTTTATTTTATTTTATTTTATTTTATTTTATTTTATTTTATGTTAGTTTGGTTTGGTTTGGTTTGGTTTGGTGAGTTACAGCTTGAGGAAGAAGTCTAGTTGCAGGGTTCAATGGGGAGGCTCTGCAGGGAGCTATGTAGAAAACAGGGGAGGAAATATTCAGAAATGTTCCTTTAAAAAAGGGAGACAGAGACAGAGAGGAGAGAAAAGAAGAAGTCTAATCCCTTTGAAGCTTGCAGTTTTATGAGAGCTATGTCCTTGGGAACTGTGCACCAAAGATGACTAGAGCCGCTTCAGGCTTTGCAAAATTACTACAAACATAAGGTAAGTGGCTTTATCATAAAATTGGAGTGGCCATTAAAACTTCAAAGGAGAGGTATGACCTGAATTTTACCTGTCACAATCTGGAGTATTTATTAGAGGAAGATTTGATTCCTTTCTTTAGTTAACAACCTGATACTCACGTGAGGTCATGAGCCAGATTATAGTTTTCATTGGTGGTATGATAGATTAGATGTTAATATTTTATTGCTCCTGACCTTGGGAATCCATGAACCATTGGACAAGTGAGAGGTGAAGAAAATTCAACATGTCTCCTTTAGGAATGAGAGCATATTTCTAATACCTGAATGTGGTCATAGTGGTAGCTATCCATTGACTATCTCCCAACTTGGCTGGCTTTGACAGGACACGTACCTTAAAGGATGATAGGGATTGTGATGCTTGCTTTAGGAGTCTTGCCAAGCAGTGACACTGCCCCTTTACTAAAAAACCTTGAAATTAGAATACCTCAAAGGAGGGGCAGATTCAGCAGTAAAAATGATAGTGAAAGACACTGTGATAAAGCCACCTTTGTCCAGGAACACCCATATGTTTTTTGAAACTTGGTCTTTCCTCCTAAATCTGCTGCTGGTTGGCTTTGCTTGAGCCAGAGTGTTTCAACATCTTGTCATCTCACAGGCACAGGTGGCACCTTCCTTTCATTCTTGATGCTGCTGCCAAGTTGGTCACTTCTTCTACTGCCTTAGATCTTTCTCATTTTCAAAATCCTCTTTTCCACACTTTGAAACTCTTCCCCTAGAGACAGGTCTGACTGTGGCTTCCTGCCTTCCCTTCCAGTATTTGCTGTTATTCTTCTGTGTACCCCCAGTAAGTGCTTTTAATGTCCTTTTTAAATGAGCAATTGCCACACAGACCTTTGGCATCCCAGTCTGCTTGCATTGCACCCTAGCACGCACTTGTGGGAATATTCTTGCCTGCAGCTGTGCTTGTAAATGATCAGAATAGTTTTACTAATATTTGCATTAGACTGAGTTGCCTATTGTTTTAAGAGAACACAGTAACAACATTTTAACAGTATGCACATAGGATCCTCTGTAAAACTGTTAATATGTACATTTCAAAGTTAGTGAAGTAACTTCTGCAATGTCCTGTCTGGGGAAATAGAAGTATTATGAGCTACTTTGGCTGAGACCCAGTTAGGAGCAGAACCTTCTTGTGTGCATTCGGAGACAAATACTAGCCCTTGTAACTATCTGCAAATGGTTTCCTAGATAGAGATTTAAAACTGAGGTTCCAGTGGTCTCTAAGTGCCTAATCCTGTACAACTGCTGAGATGGCAAGCTTGATAGTACTTCTAAAGGTACCTTTATGATGAACTTAAGAACCATGGTGTTTTTGCTTACTAGGAGTAATGATGGTGGTAGCCAGCTTTTGCATCAAAAGCTTATTACAGGACTACTTTTCCAAGGACTGAGAGACCACAAGACATTTTACATTATCCTCCTGTTGAGGTGCCAGGAGCATAGCATCTCCGGTAGCCTAGTTTTGGCGGACAAGGAAGGGTACAGGAACACCTTGGAAAGGAGGACTGTAAGAAGAGAAAACTGGATTTGTGTCAGTAAACCAATTTCTAAGCCAGTGATTGTTATGGTACATAGAAGTAAAGTAGACATATAAAATCTAGAGGTTATTATTTTAAATGCAAAATTGTCTACAGACAGCCCTATGACAGGACTGGCTCAGACCTCTTCAAAAGCGTGATTAAACTTGCAGATAAGGTTGCAGTCTTTGAAATAAAAAAAAAGAAACTACTACAACAAAGGAAAATTACGACAAAACAAACCCAATCCAAAAGCAAGATCAGCAATCTGGAGGTGCAAGCCTGTTTCCCCAGCTGAAAACTAGACTGTATCCAAGCCATCCACTATTCAGCACTGAAGTGACCAAGAACTGCGGCTCTCCTGATTCTTCAACCAAGATGTCTTTATCTAGTCTCTTCACCTCCTCTTTAGTGACCTAAAAAATATCGCCTCATTTGCCTTGCTCTGAATCATCCTCTTTCCCTCATCTTCCCTTGTTATCTCCCCATCCTAGCACCAGGTTATCCTGACCATTCATGGCCTATCTTTTCTTTCTTCCTTTCTCGCCACTGGAGCTGTGGTCAGTCTGGCTGGTGGCATGGTTGGATGTCCACTCCAGCTGAGGTCATCTCACCATGCTGCTACCAAGAAGATCATTTTCTTTTCCAAGATTGCAAGAGAGTGACTTATCTTATTCCTCACCACAACAGTCTCAGCGCATTCCCCCTGCTTTCTCCTAGCACCCTAGTCCCCTCACATAAGGAAAACCTGGGATTAAATTGTTCCACCACAGCTATAAGCCACAGCAAAACTGGCCTAACTGGTGGGAGACCAGCCAAATAGCAAAACAGTGGATCATATGTCATGAGTACTTGTAGAAATGAAATGTCACAGCATTCAAGTAGGGAAGGAAGACTTGTTCCCAGGCCATGAGGTGTAAAAAAGCTTTGCTGGAATTTTTGCCAGTTGAAACTGATCATAAACTACTTATTGCCAATGCTAAAAGAGGCCTGGCAAGCGTCTTGCTGGGAAACAAGTTTTTTTCTGTTACAGTCATGAGTTGCAAACTGGATGCAATCCTGAGCAAGATTTGTGAAGCAAATAGACTCTTTTGAGCAGCTCAGAAAAAAATGCCACAGAGAAAGTCCAGAGGTGGGTTATTTATGTTGGAGTTTTATTGAAAAGCCTGTCTGAGACAAAATATGCAGTGTGGCTGTTGTCTATAAGGATGTAATCCACAAAAAAGGAGCTGAAACCTTCAGCATAATGTTTCTGGGGAGGTCTATTTCCAGTTTCTATCATGAGTATTAAAAGAAGCTCTTAAGACTGGTGGGATTTGGGTTTAAGTGGTCAGGAGAAAGAGCCTCAAAATGTTCTAATAAAGATGAGTGTTTTAAAGAATAATGTGAGCAGCAGGAAAGCAATCTAATAAAGGTGCCAGAGACTGGCTTCAGGCAAATAGAGAAATCTGTAAGGCTTGACCTGTGTTTTTGATAGGTAATAAAGAATTCAGTATTTCAGGTCAAGACTAGAAACAGGCTGGTCTCCTAGACCCAAATAATCATAATGGATGTAAAGGCATGCATTTATTTACCAAAAACAGTTCTACTTGCAAGTGCCACAATCAGACAGAGCATGTCAAGTATCTTTTTACTGGACAGGGTGCATCATAGTCCAATTGCGTGTCACAGATCACACAAGAACTAAGTAACAGGATAAAATGGGCAATAGATAGTGTCTGAAGTAGGCACCAGTTTGCATCCAGCCTCTCTCCTGATGTCTGATTCCCTGCAGATCTGGTACCAGCCCACTGTGAGGACTTGCCACAAGCCAGCCTGGACACACTACTATAACCTCTTGGCTTTGTTGGGCCAAGTCCACTTGGTTTTTCTGTGCCACTACACCATGTCCACTCCATTCCTGTGCTTGCCCAGCCCTGCTTCCCATTCCCAAGGTTTTGCTTGAAGAGTCTTCCAGTTCCAACGCTCCATCTTGTGTTTTCGTATCCTGACCAGTCTTTCCTCATGCCCAAACTTCTCCTTTCCATTAGTAAACCGTGGTCACATGGTTGTTGTCTTCCTGTTTCTCAAGCTTCTTATCTGGACTTGCCGTCTGTGTTTATGCCATTGGACCCAAGAGTGCTTCCTAATTCCCATGTCTGGATGTGTGGTTAGTCATGCCCCAGCTCTGTGTTGAGATGGAAACCTGGACATGTGTGCTGGATGCGAGCTGCAGCGTGTCTCAACAGGCCGAGCCACTCAGATGACCAGGAAATGAGGCCCCCAAGATATGCTGCAGAGCAAGTAAGTACAGATGCAGCCACTGTTTCTCAGCTATCTGGCTCCTCAGTCCCAGGTCTCAGTCCAATTTTCCATGCACAGTCATCACTCCCATCTCCACACCCAGCCAGCATAGGTTTCTGTTCCCTGCTTTGGGATGAACTCTCAAAACTTATCCTCCCAGTGGATCCAATTCTGATCACCTGGTCTGACTTTGATGTCTCACCCTTCAAACCACATCTCTGCTTCCTTCTCCTGCCACCTTGTTCCTTGCATTTGGTTCTTGATCATGATCCTTTCCCACTTGTAACCATTGCTAACAGCCACTAAGCCATGAAGAAAACCTGCTTTGCTTCAGCCCAGCTGCTCTGTGGGGGCGCTCAGGGCATAGTTCCACAGGGGTTAGTCCTTCCACCTCTGGTCTGTAAAGGATCCTGTAGTCATTAAAGGTTTGATGCCAAGTGCCTTGAACATAGTGGTGAACACAGTGTGAGCAAAGACCTTGGTTTTTCATGCACAGTGAGACCAGAGTCCTGCATGGCAGATTTAGAGAGATACCTGCCCAGACTTGCATGCCCTGCCTGGGACTATGTTTGTGCAGTACGATCACATGTAGGTACTTGTGAGAAACGAAGAGTTCAGTGATGCTGAAGCAATTTAGCCTGAGCTGGTTAAAACACCTGTTCAGATAAACCCTGAGCAGGTGCAGACCTCAAATTTTAAAATTTTTCAACTTCCTGAATTTGTGTAGATTTTCACAGGGGCAAGGAAAGGCACAGAACTAGGTTTGCCATTATTGTTGGGCTTCCGAGATCTGACCAGAAAACCTGGGAGGCCAGGGCTCTTTAACAGAAAAGCCCAAGAATTGCTTTGCAGGCCAAAATGCCAAAAATCATTTCAGAAATAGCAGGGAAACGAAAAGAAAACCCTGCAGGAGATACAAAGACAGCTGTAAAATTTNCTTTGCATTTAAGCCTGAACATCTGAAAAAAACACTCTTAGCAATTAATGGAAACAAATCAGTCTTACAGCCAAGGCAATGTATATGATCAGTATACAAGTAAATATAGATGTTTATGCTGGCAAGATGGATAAGCAGCTTTCTTCTTGCCACAGCACAGTTGTACAAGCCTTGTTTGGGCAACTGGAGCTGTGTCTGTACTCATTAAA
The DNA here is from genome assembly GCA_013397315.1 of Donacobius atricapilla. NCBI lineage: Eukaryota > Metazoa > Chordata > Aves > Passeriformes > Mimidae > Donacobius > Donacobius atricapilla. Next base: position 1,042,270 of record WBMY01005669.1, read on the forward strand.
CACAGTTGGGACCATTCCCTGGTGCTGAGACCAGGGCAGATGGAAATAGTGCATCCATATTACTGACCTCCTCTCTCCTCCTTGCTCTGCACACAAGATGCCTGTTGAGAGTGGCCCCAGCCCATGCCAGCTGTTGGCCTGCGCTGGGGCATTGTTTGGGAAAGTTGGCCCTGGCTCTGCTGTGCCAGGCACTGCGCTAACAATTAAACAGCACAANGGCTATATTGTTACATTTTGATAGATTACGTGCGATCTTACCTCAGCTGGGAAGTGCCTACATTTGTACCCTTAAAGGGCTCTAGATGGGTGGGAGAAGAAGACAGAAGGCAAAGAATAGGGTGTGTGAAGTCCAGAGATCTCAAAAGGGCAGCTCTCTGTGGGACTTGTACTGTTCTGCGCTCCAGCTGGAGGCCAGAGCCCTCAGATCATAAAATCATTGAATGATTTGAGTTGGAAAGGGTATTAAAAGTTATCTAGTTCCAACCACCCTCCTGCCATGGGCAAGGGCACCTTCCCCAAGACCAGGTTGCTCAGGGGACCTTCCAGCCTGGCTTTGAACACTTCCAGGGATGGAGCGTTAGTAAGATTACTGGAGTCTCAACACTTAAACCCTGCCTGATGAGGGGCAGTCTTGGGCTGTGGTGTCTCACACTGAACTCTGCTGGGGTGCTGCTGGAGCTGCCCAAGCAGCCAGAAACCAGTGTGCATCCCTGTTTTACCCCTTTCTGGAATCATGACGTATACCCAGACCTTGGAGCTCAGAGGGCCTCCACACATCTACAGCTCTCAGGGACCTGCCAAATGTTTGCTGAGGGTCAGCTGCTGTCTCATTCCCTTGGTGTTATTACTCCCAGTTCAGTGTTTCCCTTTGTCCCACCACATCTCTTCACTAGCTCCTTGCATTCAGTCTTCTTACACTTCATATTCTCTTGGTGGTTCCTTGCCTCCTCTGAGGTGTGCATGGAAGCTGACAGAGGTATTGAAGTCTCCCAGCTGACTGATGACACAAAACACACTGAAACAGCCCAGGTCACATACCACATCCAAGTCAGCCTAAACCTAACAATCCACAATCCTTCACACTCCTTTGGCTAGTACAGCCAAGTAGAGCTGGGACTTTCAGGTAGACCTGTCATACTAAACTCAGGCAATTTGCAGTCTCTTTGTTCCACAGCTGTGTCAGGTTCTAGTCTGACTTGAATGGGAGAGGTATTCTAAAAACTGCTTTTGTTTATTTATTTTCAGATGTGCATACCACAAAAATTAGATTACGGTTTGGATTTTGTCATGGCTGTCTCCTGCAAAGACTGATTCTGTCTGTAGCAAGTATTTTCTGGAGGGTTTCTTCTATTAATTATATGCTGCCACCCACTAATCTCCTTAAGGCAGATTTTTCATCTGTGATTTCCCTATGAAGTTTCCTTTCTTTAAGGTAGTACATCTCTAAGGTGGGCAGATTGACAGTGTAGAAAAGGCTTTTACAATCCGGGGTCAAATATTTTTCTTCTGCTACATTGAGGGATAAAAACTGCAGAGACTGTGTGACAGACAGCATTAATTTACCCTGTGCTAATGCTGTTAGCAATTGCAAACTGAGTGGAGAATCCAGCATTGCCTTGATCCTGCAATCCCACATATGCTTGACATTTGTAAACAAGGAGAAGCATAAGATAAACACAAAACAGTAATGAGATGATAATTTGGAAATTTGTGAACAAAGTTTGTTTGGGTTTTTTTTACGGTTAAATGGCAAAGTGGTTGAGGCATCTTCCTGTGTATGGACACCCAGCCATTTGGGCTGGAAAGTCAGAGATTGAGGCTGACTACCAAAATAGCTGCACTGTGTAAGCCTCACAAGCCAGTCACACACAGAGACATCTCTAATATCACTTCAGGTGTTAAGTTTTGTGGTGCAGCATCTCTCTAGTGATGTAGTGAACAGTGCTTGGCACACAGAAGGACTTCCAGCATACTTTATGTCTTCATGGGAAACCTGGAAACTGTGGTTCTGTGATAACTGGAGGTGATTGCAACCTCTAATGAGTTTGTCACTGCTCTTTTGTGACAGATTTACTGATGCAGGAAATTTTGGGGCATCCATCTCTCTCTCCTTGGCAGCCCTTGCTTGCCATAACCCTGTGTTTTCTTTTGTTTCTGTTTATCTTTCTGTCCCTGGGTTAATGAATATTTATTTATTCTGTTCAACATGGGGCCATTTCTGAGGGAAGGCTCAGAGAGCCCACCTGCATACCATGGGTACCCCTGTCTGATGGCAGGGATGCCAGGGAGAAAGTGTAAGAGGTGTATCCTCCCTTCTTCCTCTGTCTCACAAAGGGATGGAAGCAGCCTCTTTAATCTTGAGCAAGGGCTTTAAATGTGAGGTACTGAGTATAGAAGGATTTGCTACTGTGCCCTTTCTCAGCCAGTCAGGCTTGGTGTTTATGGTCTTACCTTCTCTGTGTGCCCAGAGCACTGCAGGTAAACCCTGGATGCTGTGTGTCCATCCTGTGAAGGCTTTACTGCCAGGCTGCTTCACATTGTCCTGCCTGCAGCCTTCACCACCTTGGAGCAAATACATTACTCACAGATTCTGTCTGTTGAGCATCTCATACCTTCAGAACCACCTGAAAACCATCTTTTCCTTCTCCCTTTCAGGTACTCTGAGTGTAAACTTGACTGAAAGCTCAGCTCTTTCACCCTTTGTAATATATTGATAGAAAAAACAGAAAAGTTTTAGCTTTCAGATTGGTATTTTCACTTTATTTCTCTGTCCCTGCTCTCATCTGCCCTTTAGTTATGTTGAAGGTTTGTTTGAAGTAGTTGTGGTTTAGTAGTGAAGAAGGAAATGCTCTGCTTTGGAAACTTGCAACAGAACGTCTCCTGCAACTTTGTTGTCAGATTGTTTTGTGACTTTACTTGCAAATACAGCTCAAGGTGTAGAAACTGAGTAGTGTATGGTTTGACAAATACGTTAACCCAACACCCTTTGGAGAGATCTGATTTTTAATTTTCCGGAGCCCTTTTCCAAAACCAAGAACTTATGAGCTCAGTTTCTTTTTTTTTCTCTGGGTATGTAAGTTGTTCTTCTCTTATACTGACTTCACAAATAGTACCAAATCACACTGCCTTCATCTGGAGTAATAAGGGGTAGAGAATAACATTGTTACATTTCTCATGTCCTCAAAATATGCGAGCTTTCTTCAGACTGTTGGTACAGGAGACCTCATGATGCTGGTAAAAGTTATACCCTCAACACCTGCCTTTCCTCTTTTTTTTTTTTTATTTTTTTTTGGTCCTTAGGTTGCACAGCTGGCCTTGGCTGATAGAAACCCTCTTCCTAATAGCACAAATAAAGCTATGTCTCCAAATCCCCACATAAGAATTTGAGCCTGACATCTACACACTTAAAAATGTTCACCCACTTAGACTAACTTGAAGTTTTTTAATAGATGAAAGTATGAATATGCTTTAGTATAACTCACAGTTCTCCACTTTCTAAATCTACACAGGAACCCTGATGCAAGTTATCAATGAACAAGGTTTTTAGCTCTCCTAAGCACACTAACATGACAACTGCATTTGCTAAGAAACCCCAAATGCTCCTTAAATAAAACTGAAAGGAAACTGTGGCACCCCTGCTTAACAATAGCAAACAGAAAACAGTCCGAGAGCACTTGATGTTGAAAATCTAATTTTCGTCACCATGTATTTATCTGAGCTTAGTTCCCATTCTTGGCTGATAAAGAATAACTAATCATGATTTAAGCATTTCTTCAATCCTAGCAACCTGTTGAACAGCTTCTTAATGTGCCTATCAATCATTTGGAGATAAGGATAGTTTGCACCCATAATAGCTAGTTGTAAAAATAAACAGAAGTTACTATAACTGGTTCAATCAACAATGGGATCTTTGAGGTCAGAGTGGAAATAATCAAACAGTAAGTATGAATAGGCTGTAATTTTTCTGATTAACAAATGTTTTGCTTGTCATGTGATCTTGAGAGCTGCTCTTAGCTCTTTAGAGAACTAAAATACATTTCAGAATGTATGTATTTACATTAGGGGGTTAAACAAATGTATGCACATACCAGTTATTTTCTAAAGCTATCTGTTCGTGTAAAGCTTTTTTTTTTTCTTTTTAATTTTAAAAAGTATCTTTGTCTAAAGCTAAATTCTCAACTGGCCACTCTACAAAGCATCTTGGATAAAAAACGGAAATCTAGTAACACACAGAAAGTACCGTGGAATGCAAACTATAAATTACTGACATACAAAATAAACATATTACTCACATCTCTCCAACAAAGCTGAAAATATAACAGCCAACAGGAACATACTGCATCTCAGCACCAGTTGCTGATCAAAATAACAGTGTCCATATATAGCTACTAGCTCTGTGAAAGGAGTCAAAGAGCTGTGTCTGTATCTGTATGTACATCCGAATCAATGACATTCACAACCTGGAGACTGACAGGACATTGATCATAGTTATATGATTCTGAAATAGATGCTCTGATCACCTTATAGAGGCACCTATCTTTGTCAAGACTATATAAAGATCACAAGCCCCTCTCTTTATTTTGAATTGCACCTGTGCTGCATACCTAAAATATAAATGTAGATGATGTGGATATAATTTTCTTCTGTCCTCACATTGCCTGTACAAAAATACAACCTTCCTCCCCACCCTGGGGTAATCATTGCTGTGAGTTCAGAAAAAGTTAGATACCTCTGTAGCTCATGGACTGTACTGGTATGTGCAGACAACCTGGAAATGTGTCCTCTGAAAAGATAGGAGTCATGGAATCACTCACACAGGAAGAGACCTCAGGAGGCCTCTCATCCTACCTCCTGCCCAAGGCAGGGTATGACACAAACGCCAACCAAATTGTTAGGGCTTTAATCCGGTTACATCTTGAAAACCTCCAAGGAGCTGTTATCTTCACATTGATTTTCTTTTCTTTTTCTTATAGCCACTCTGAACCTTCCCCGTTTTCAATTTAAGATCACCACCTCTTGTTTTCCTGCCACATTGCACTGTGAAGGATCTGGCTCCATCTCCTTACTGGCCTCCCTGTACGTTCTGGGGGCTGCTGTTGGGTGCTCAAGCACCTGCCCCTTCTCCAGGCTGAGCAAGCCCCATGCCCTCACCCTCTCCTCACCATACAAGTGCTCCAAATTACTGATGAAAATACCTGTGTTGTCAAGAAACCACAGTGTATCTGCTCTATCAGTTTGTTACTTCTAACCTTATTCATTCAATCATGAGAGGAGTGACAGACAGCACCTGACAACTCTCTGGGATCTTACGCAGTACATTCATGTCAGCCTTTTCTAGAATACAAAGTTTGGCCTTATTTTGAAAGGCAATGAGCACTCAAAACTTCTATATGTCTAATGCCTCCCAGCAGCCAGTCCTCTGTTAAATACAGCAAGGGTGTTAGCAATTTGACTATTTTGGTATTCAAAAGGCAAAACCAGTCAGGAGGGAAGAAACTACAAAGGAACATTCTAAAGGAAAATTTGCTTAAAGACCATGGAAAGGATGAGATTCACTGATGTCTAGGAGGAAGAGGCAGGACTTCAAATACCATGGGGTTATTCTGAAAAAAACCCACCTTTCTGGAACACCTGATGGTGTGGAACTCACCAAATTTAGCATACAAGATCTCAATCAGTTTTGTTTAAGGAAAAAAAGGTGTTCTAAATGAGATGCTGTGACTCCTTATCCATCAGCTACTTTGATGTCTTTTGAGTCATCTTTTTTAATTTGAACACAACATAAGAATACAGCAATAGCAGCCTCTTCAGGACTTGATTAAAGAAAATAGAATATAACAAAGAGCTGAGCAAATCTCCAGTATTTCAGACAGTTTAGCTGGGATGTGTTTTTTCAAAGAAAGATCCATTTTTTATCTAGGGGTCTCAAATGAAGAATCCTCTTGACTTCTTTGTAGATTGTTCCACTGGTGTGTCTATTCTCTCAACACAGGGGTTAGTGCAAATGTGTTCATTCAAAGGGTCCAAACCAGATATTTAGATGAATTTTTTAAGTTATTGTGGGAATTTGTGCATGTGTGTTTGATTTAAGCCCAAGTCTATCACTGTAGAGTTTGGGTTTTTTTCATAAACTTAATAAGACCAATAAGTAAATTGAGTGGGAAATAATGAATAGCCCACTGAGGACATCCATATATATGAACTGTTGGCTTTAAATAATGACACCTTTGGAAACAATGCTGAGCAAATTTATATAAGTCACTGAGGGCCCCAGAAACAGAATTCTAAAAAATGCCAAGTGAAATGACATAATGAGAAATCCTGCATTATTCTGACTTGATAAAAATTAATTTTTATCTCTTTCTGAAACTGCAGTAAGGGCTTATTTGTGGTGCCAGCAATGGCTGCAGAGCAACAGTTCTTATTTTAGTGTAACAGACAAGCATCTGTGATGTTTGCAATCATATCACTTGCAAGTTTAAAAGTTTAAAGCTTTCCCATAAATGCTGGTCATGAGGAAATGGGTTGAAGAAACAAAATGTAGAACTCATGAACCTTTATCTATTTTAAACTGGAAGGATTATATCCAAGAAAGCCTTTTGTTTTAAAGTAGTCATCTCAACATCAGCTAGAACAGATTGGGTTACTTAAAGGGCCACTGACAACTCTGGAGAAATAAACCTCTGTGACTTAAGACAGGATCCTTCAGTGCCTGTACTGTGTTCTGGATGTCTGCTGCTTTTGTTCATTCCTTGCTTTCTCGTCCCATTGCCTTTACAAGTCTGTGATTCAGTTAAAGAAGCCATGGAATAAGAAGGAGGGAGAGATCCCCTTTCTATCATTTCCACCCTGGTTCATGAGTTCCCCATCGAGAACTGAGTGTGGCTGCCTGGGGTGTGATGCTGTGCAGCCCAGACCTGTGCTGCTGGGGAGGCACATAGCTGGGGCATGGAGACCTTCTGCACCACTGGTTGAAAACATGGGGGGACAATTTAAGAAATCAAACTACAGTTAAACTAACATTTTTAAAAATTATTTTGAAGGGGAAAAAGTGGGTGGTTTTGAAATCACTATCTGAGCAAAGGCCTCAAAATTGAGGGGATATCAGTTAATGAACAAGATTATGCAACCTGTCTGATGAAGAATATGGCACATGCTCAAGGAGTACCCCAGTGACGCAGTTTGTTACCCACACACAAACACACACTCACAGTTTGATTAGAAGGCATGAACTAAATTTATTTAAAAGAATCTGACTCCATTATATAGTATTTCTACAAAGGCTAGGGACTGGGGGAGAAGGTTAATACCTCTTCCCATCCCATTGGTTAAGACAACTTTCCATTAGCTGTCCATATTTCTAAGAACAAGAATGAAAACTTTTTTTGAAGCTACAATAACATTGACCAGTGTTCACAGACCAGAGTGTGAGAAAGAACTCAAAACATGAAACTGTGAAACAGAAGAGAAGGCTGAAAAAATCACCCAAGGGTTTCCTGATTTTTAAAGAAGTTCTGACATCCTTTGCTTTAAGATTCAAGTGTGTATATACCTGCAAAGACACTAAATTCTCTCAATAACACAATTATTTCCATACATTCTGGTCATATTGGTCCCAAGGAACAGAAACACTCAGTTCCCCACATCTGCCTGACCTGGAAAAGATCTTGTTTAGGCAGCTGATGGCTCAGGAGACTGTGGCATATCCACAGCTGGGGCTGGCTACTACTCTGCTCTAGAAGACTGATGAGAGTATGGGTGGCACATCAGCAGCAGCATCTAATGACAGACTGGCTTTTCTGGAGTAATGGCTTAGGACAGGCTATGGCTGCTATTCTTAGTTTTTCTGTTGCTTTGTTGTATACAGCTGCAGGTTCTCTATTAATAAATATTGTGTTTTGACAAAATGTCTCAGAAGAAATCAATGACCTGGGACCTGCATATGAATCCACACATATTTCTTTTGATAAGATCAGTTTTGGAAACAACTTGCTCTCAGGCTTTAACTGCAAATATACCAAAAATCTTACAGCAGCCCACACAGTTCAGTGAAATATACTGCATTAGAACCAATCTAACTGTTATCCTGGCTTCCCCTAGTCTTATTTCGATAAAAAGAGATGTGAAAAATGTACAAAATATATGAAACAAGACCGAAAGATAGAGCTGAAAATCTACCTTTGTGCTAAATCTCCCCACTTCTAAATTTAAATTAATATTTCCAAAATACATTAATGAATACATTTCTTATTTAAGGCAAAGAAAAATCCCCTGTATGGATAGGCTTCAAAACTCCCTAATTATTCCTGAGTCTTGTTATAGTCTGTCAGATAATTGTTTGATCTTCCACTCTTTTAAGTCAACGTCAAAACTCTTACTGAGTTTAATGGGTTTAGAACTCAGACTGAGGTAGGGAATTTAAAAAATACAGGCTCTTGGCACCAGGTACCATAACATTTTTGAAGGTGTATAATGTTAAAAAGGTTTTTTAGTAAGCAGCAAAATTAATCTCTTTGAAGTTTTACAGCCTATTGGGCATATGAAAGTACAACAAGCACACAGGATGTTTGCCCATTGAGGACTCTTGGAGAGTTTTAAATTATGAAAATTCCAAGTGCTGTAAATGATGGTTGAAACCCTTGTTTGTTTTGTGGTTCTAAATATCCAGATTTTTTCACAAAAAATTAGTGCACAGTTCCCTCCTGAGTACAGAGCTGCATCTGTGTTATGGTGACAGCTCCATTCTTTATCCCGTCTCTGAGTTCAGACTTCATTTATTTGTTGTTTTGGGAAGTTCTTTTTCTCAGTGCAACTGGCTGAGTGGATTTGGAAACATAACTTTCAGCAGAAGTGGTCAAGTGTCGCTGTTGGACACGAAATCAGACCGCACGACTCCAGAATTTGTCAGAAGGCTGAAACTAAGTTTATTAACAATTTGACCTCCTTATATACTAGGTTGCTAGAGCTAAACTGATTGGTGCTAGAAGTTACACCCATTCAATCACATTGGCCAACACAGAGAGACATCAAATTGTCTCCGCCTCCAGAGAAGAAGGAAATCAAGGTAGAGTTAGCAAAAATATCTTCTGTTGTTTACAGAAAATTCCATGAGAACTGAGTTTTAGAAATCAAAACATCTCAGGCTGAAAAATGAGGGCTACAGTCAAGTACTGCCTTTGCATTGGTATCTTGCCATAACAATAGATGATTTTTTCCTTACCAGTCATGAAAACAAATTTACCGACAGAACCTGCAAGGAGCTTTGTGTCCTTGCAGTTTCCTCCTTGGGTAGCCCATGAGAGCCTGCAAAAGGAGGTGCTTGTTGTACTTCGTGGATCTGTCTACTTTAGCCACTGGCAGTGTGGGTGCAGAGTACCTGCAAAAGGGGGAAAGCATGTCTTCCCTGTGTCCTGCAGCAGGATTATGCCAGCAGCCTCCAGACAGTCTGGGGAGGCTGTGCAGAAAGATAATTTGGATTTCATTGCCTACTGGGTACAGATGCTCATAGAATCAAGGTAGTTCTCATCAAATCAAACACTGCTCCTCCTTTTTCTTGCACCTCACCAGCTGGTAATATGAATGCCCACATTGTGGTAACTCACTTGAGAAATACTGCATATGGCTGGTTTACCTGTCTGCTAGTGCTTAATTTATCTCTTTAGCTCTATGGGGCAAAGATCTCATCTCCCTCTTTGGAGAAAATACTGTGTGGTTCTCAGTTGAGCAACTTCGGTTTTCATTTAGTTATCTCACAAATTACACATTTTACTGGACTGAGACACTTGCCACGAGGAGATCCCAAGTCAAAACCACAGGCAGATCCAGCACCATATTTACCAAAATACCAAAGTATAAATAATGCATAAAATGCATTACAGAATTATGTAGTGTATCCGAATTTATTCCTGGAGTAGAGTGTTATGTACTGTTACAATCAGGATACTGTAGTGGCTTGTGTGTTAACTGAAACCCTGTTCAAATTATTAAAGAAAGCTTAAAATTGCAATGAGCAAATTAGACTTGCTAGTTGCCAGAAAAATAGTTTTAATGGAAGGTGTGTCTTTTGAAAAAGGAATCTGAACTGGAATCCTTGGATGTGAAACAGCAGCTCATCAAACTGCAAGCAAGAATGAGGGCCATGGTCAAGGATTGGTGATGAGCTGGCTTGTGTTGGCAATTGTGTCCAGGAATCTAAGCTTCGTACTGCTGAAACTACTAAGATATTGATCTTAGTTTTTGGTTTGTTTTGATGGGTTTTTTTTCCTGAAAAATATAAAAAAAAGGCAATTAAAAATCTCTTTTCTAAAATTTTGTATGCCAAACTACAACCTAGGACTGATTTGCCTAGTCAGAGGGAAGCCGCAGTGCGTGCCCCCTGATAATGGAAAATATCAATCTGCATGAGTAGACCCTTCCGTGGAGGGACAGAGAGATGCACAGTAAGTGCACAATTGCCGCAGCTGCTGCCAAACTGGAGGCTGTCTATTGTTTGGAATAGGAGGATAGATAGCATGTCTATGTGGCACAAAGCACTGCTTTGCAAAGCTACCTCTGAATGAGTCGGAAATAGTCTATCTTCATGCAGTTTTCTCCTCAGGCTAGTGAACTCTGCCTCTTGGCAGGGCTAGTTAACCCATATGAAGTGCTATGCTAATACAGCTAAATTGTGTTCGTTTCCCACATTACAAGGTTTCAGGTCAGGCTGGCTATCTCTGCATTCAACTGCAGCTTGGCAGTGCCAGGCACATCAAAATCCCTGCAAATGTGTGTCTGAGCTTGACTCTGCCCATCCTCCTCAGAGCAAGTTCTTATTCCAGGCAGTGGGAACTTGGCCCAAGGAGCCCATGACTGGGCCTTTAAACATTCAAGACCAACATTTTGAATAATTGACTCTCTAGTTTGCCTCAGGATATTATGATACTTTCAAAGGCTGTTTCCAATATAGCAATAAGCCACAACAACGTGTGTGTTAGTATGAAATTGGTGCATGCCTCCAGTGCATTGGCATGGAGCCTGTACCACCCAAGAAGTATTCCCAAAGTGATCCAAAGCCTACTGAAATCTATGGAAAACTTTCTATTGACTTCAGTCAACTTAGATTTCCATTGATTTGAGTGGGCTTTGGATCAGTCCCAGAGATTCTCATGCCTCATATGAGGACTGTTTACATGAAATAATCATTAACTAAAATATACAAACAATTCTTGGAACAAGGACCAGCACTTAGGACTCCTCTTTGTGATGGATGCAGTCATATCCTTTCTTTCTTTCTTTTTCTTTCTTTCTTTCTTTCTTTCTTTCTTTCTTTCTTTCTTTCTTTCTTTCTTTCTTTCTTTCTTTCTTTCTTTCTTTCTTTCTTTCTCTCTGGGTTTCAATGTTTGTTTGTGCTGCAGTCCAGCAATTTCAACACAGTGGTGGCTGGAGCACTCCCTGGGGACTTGGAAGCTGAACTTCTCCAGATGGGAAACTACCATAGGCTCTGTATCTCCTGTGTTCTTCAGGAACGCCCTAACTGCTAAGTTGTTGTATACAAAGCAGTTGTTGTCAGCTCTTCCATTGTCTAGGTTTTACAAAATGAGGTATGAGACACTCTTTTGTCTATCTAGATCTTTCAAGTTAGTGCTTTTGACAGTCCCATCTGGATACTCACTTAGTTTTGCTTATCCTCCCATTGAAGACAAATACAGATGAAAACCTCCAAACAAAAGCTCCCAGATTGGGGGTTATTATTGAGACTTATTCAGGTATTACTCTGGCACCAACGTGTTTTTTTGGGTTTTGTTGGGTTTTTTTTGTGGAATGGGAGCTCCTTGATGAGTAAACTTTGATAATCGGTTCTGCAAAGGTTGTAGAGATGATAAGATCTGAGGTTATAGGAATGTGTTCGGCTCTTTGGTGATCATACAAGTAGAGCGGTGTTTCCACAGACAGATTAGTTAAAATATCCCAGTAGGGAAGGAATTTAAATGCTCACAATTCTTTAATCAGTATCGTCACAGAATAATAAATTAGTACATTTATTTGTGAGATAAAGGTGAGCAATTTTTTCAAATCATTTAATCTACAGGCATATTGATTAATGTATTAATGGAAAGGNGTCAACTTAGATTTCCATTGATTTGAGTGGGCTTTGGATCAGTCCCAGAGATTCTCATGCCTCATATGAGGACTGTTTACATGAAATAATCATTAACTAAAATATACAAACAATTCTTGGAACAAGGACCAGCACTTAGGACTCCTCTTTGTGATGGATGCAGTCATATCCTTTCTTTCTTTCTTTTTCTTTCTTTCTTTCTTTCTTTCTTTCTTTCTTTCTTTCTTTCTTTCTTTCTTTCTTTCTTCCTTCCTTTCTTTCTTTCTTCCTTCCTTCCTTCCTTNATCTGGATACTCACTTAGTTTTGCTTATCCTCCCATTGAAGACAAATACAGATGAAAACCTCCAAACAAAAGCTCCCAGATTGGGGGTTATTATTGAGACTTATTCAGGTATTACTCTGGCACCAACGTGTTTTTTTTGGGTTTTGTTGGGTTTTTTTTGTGGAATGGGAGCTCCTTGATGAGTAAACTTTGATAATCGGTTCTGCAAAGGTTGTAGAGATGATAAGATCTGAGGTTATAGGAATGTGTTCGGCTCTTTGGTGATCATACAAGTAGAGCGGTGTTTCCACAGACAGATTAGTTAAAATATCCCAGTAGGGAAGGAATTTAAATGCTCACAATTCTTTAATCAGTATCGTCACAGAATAATAAATTAGTACATTTATTTGTGAGATAAAGGTGAGCAATTTTTTCAAATCATTTAATCTACAGGCATATTGATTAATGTATTAATGGAAAGGCAATAATCTAATAAAGTGTTTAGGTAATGTGTTGTTAACAATGAATGTGCTGATAATAATAGCTAATGTATACTGTTTAGTTAAATGCACACTCATTAATCAAAACAGAGCAAGCTCCAACAGTGCTAAGTGTTGGTCTATCAGTGTATTGTCAGCTTGGACAGTGCTGTTAATTATAGGCCAGATGCTGATAATCTTGTTCAGCTCAAGGAGTTGCTTGTCCCATCAGTAGCCTCAGGTGATATTTCTACATTCACTCTGAGATGCTCCCTGAGGCTGCTCCCAAGACCACATGCACTGAGTCTTACTCTCCACCAGTAAATTAAATGGTGCCAGGGCTCTGGAACTTAAGTCATCAGAGCAGTTGCTGACATGATTTTGGCCTGGGTCACCAAGAACTTCCCGAAACAATTCCTTGGCATGACTGGGGACTCAACAGAGTCCAGAGACTGTTTTCTGGTGGTCATACGAGTCTGGCCACCCTGGTTTGGGAAGTAAGAGAATTTAATACTAATGACATGAAACACTGTGAATTGGCCAGTTTTGATGCTGGAGAATGGTCCCTTGCAAGTGTCATTCATTACTGTAAGTGCAGCTGGGCTGCACAAAGAGCAAAATCTGCAAGCACAGTCCCAGCTGTGGCTGAAATAAATCTTTGTAGAGCCCCAGAGACTCATGTTCAGTTCACAATCCTGTGGTGCACCCCACAGGCCCCCATCCCAAAGACAGCTCTGCCAGGCACACAGGAACAGTACAAACAGGAACCAAGGGCATCAAGGGCAACTCTTTTCCCCAGAGAGATGGGCATCCTTGTGAGTTCTAGTCGGTGCTTCTGGAGTGCTACAGCTGCTGCTAGTTGCATGCAAGCACTTTTCTTTTTTGTTTGTTGCAAACAATGGATTATAGAGGTTCAGGCGCTTGAAACAACAGCCACAGAGGCCTTTCAAAAAAGGACACAGGTGCATCTGTGGCACCCTCTTGTAGTTTACATGGATATTGACTGCTAGTCCAGTCTGTTGTGTTCAGTGTGCTCACTCATCTGTGAAGAGTCAGTTGTGACCATAATGTTCTGCAAAACGGAGCCTGAGGTAACCAAACCAAATATTGTCTCTTACTTCAAGCAGCATATACATATATACAAAGATACTGCTGACTTGTAGCAATTGTTGATAGAGCAAGTTCTGATGCTGCAGTTAAATTGCGCTGAGTCATTAATCAGTGGCCCTACTTTATTTTTTTTGACATCACTTTCTACAGGTTGAAGAAGTTTACCTTTATAAGAAGCAGAAAGTTGACAGATATAGTAGATAATTCTGTTATGCCTGCTTAGAAATGATTAATGCTAAACTTTTGAACAGATCTGCCTTGAAAAGGAAATGTCACCTGTTCAAATGCAGCTTTGTATGTTCTCCTGTGGTAATGTATTCAGTGCTTATCAACATGCTGATCTGCTGCTAGTTTCTGGGAGTAAATGTGAGTTTCAGCAAGTGAAGCCTGATCCTGCAGGTGCATGTTTAGGCAAAACTACCATTAATTTTAATGAGAGTTTGTCTTATTCAAAAGTGCCCGATGAAGCCAGCAAGTGGGTAATGAAATATGTGAGCACAAGGGTGGGTTTTTGTTGCTCAAAATACATTGATGTGCCTTTGAGACTTCCATTCTAGAGTGTCTGGAATTTGCTTGAATTTTTCATGCAAAACCAGTAATTGGAAAATTTTAATCTTTTATTAAATTCTCCTTTTATTTCACTCCCTTCCGGCTGCTTAATAAAGAGTTTCCAGCTGTTCGTAGTTCCACCTGGTAGATAAAGTAGACCCTTATTTTGCAAAGCACTCAGGAACATTTATAACTTAAAGTGTGTGAATGGTATCCTCTGAAGGCAATTAATTATCAATGGGCTTGAAAATAGTGACTAAAAATATAGATGCAGGCAATGGGGTTTTTAAGGTGCTCAAACATATTCATCACTTGCTCTGTAATGATTTCTTTAGTACTCCCTATAGTGATTAGTGATTAGAGAATAACAATTGCAGAGCCCACTTGTACAGAAATGTGTTTCCATAAAATGCAGAGTCTGTATTATGGAGAAATAGGAAAATCGGGTTGAATTTAATGGGAATTCAAGAAATAGTTGCCATACATGAATGCAATTTCCTCTCTGGAGTTATGTTAACCATCTACAGGTTTATAATCACACCACCTCTCAGATGTACTAGGATCCCACTCTTTCTGGTACTGAGCAAAATAAGAACTCTTATGATCTATCATATTGTTTGAAGAACTCCAGCTGTTTCTTCTCTTCATGATTTGCCTATGAGCTGTTCACGTTTTCCATGAATTTATCCATTGTTTGGATTTGTATGAAATTTATTTTCTGGGAAAAGCCTATTAATTAGCTAACCAAGGAACCAAACATTGGGGCCAAAGGGCCAGATTTTCAAGCACTCACTAGGGAGAGTTCTGTTTATACATATTTCATGGGAGGGGTTATAATTTCAAAAATAATTGTGGTGGTTTGGAATTTGTAAATGCTTTGGGTGGATATTGTTACATACTAAGTTTTTGAAGTAACTAACATTCAAAAGACATTCTTAGTCATTTAACTATTCAGTATTTGAGCTTCTCCTTAGAAAGTAGTTTGACAAATACTAACACCATGGAAACTGTAATATTTATGTACTGATTGACTACAAATAGAATATTTCCCCAACCACTTATCTTTGTTCAGGGTATACAGTTCCTCATTCCAGATCTGTCCCTCTCTCTGTCTATCTAATCTATCTATCTATCTTTGTTAAACTTGCCATGTTCAATTCTTAATGCACATTATGAGAATTGTCTCAGTAAAATTTTTGTTGTACACATTCTGTCATTGATCTGTTTGTATATCAATAATGCATTGATAGTCCATTTGCTCCTTCAGGTTTGTCACAACTGAAACTGCAATTCAGTATATCTCCTTTTCTCTGCTGTAAAGCTACAGACCTTACAGGGCCAGAGGATGAGAGAGCTAGTGGAGTTTAGTGCCTCCTGTGCCACTGTGCAGAGAAAAATTCATCAGGAAATGGAAGAGTTTGGGGATAACGCTTTTTCTGGTTATTTTCTTCCTTGTCATGTGCCCTACTACAGTAATGGAGAAAGACGCAGCTCTTCTCAGCCGCAGGAAGAATTCACTCTCCACCTGTTTTTTTGTATCATCCTTGTCCCTCACACGATACAACAGCACCATTGCCACTGTTGGAGACTTTTCACTGCTGTCCTGCAAAAGCCCACAGGACTCCCAGGGTATGCAAGTAACAGTCTGGTTCACCCCCTGTCCCCGTGTAACACTGAGTGGAGCTGCGTACCCTGTCTGAAGAACAGAAATCATTATGTAATCACAAATCACTAACTGGTCATGCACCATATACAAGCATAAGTTATTATCAAATTTAAATTATATATCAGGTTTAAATGTGCTGCCTTTCACTGCACACAGAAATAAGAGAGCATTTTCAAAGAATCCCCAAAATAATCCTTTTAATGCATAAATTGCCAGGTCCTGAAATGTCATTCCTGACACTGATTAAGGTAAAAACTACAAAATATTGGCTGTTTGGTGACAATCACTATAATGATGCCCAAGGTTTTTGTTTCCTTGCTTGTTCTGTGTACCAATATGGATCTAGTGTCAACAGAAACATGAGCTTTCATTACCTTGTATTCAAGCAGCTGCAATAAAAACTGCTAATGGAAGAGGAGGAAAGAAGAGAGAAAAGATCAAATGTCCTAACAGATATTTACACAACATAAGAGTTTTGTGGCCATGAGATACTATTCTGAGGTTACATACAGGGAGTGAAGAAAGAAACTGCATTTTCAGAAAACTTTGTGTCAAGAATAGGTGGGAAAATAATTATGTTGCATGACTAACCTTTTCTTTGTACAGACACATTATAGGGCAGATGCCAAAGCAAACAGTTTATAAGTGAAGCGTAAGTTTTACTCATTTGCTGTCTGATCAGAAGTATTTATAAATGCCTGTAGTATGAGTGTGTTTAGTGTAGTTTTTCTTTTTTAACATGCAAAATTTGTTAAATCACTGATAGAAAAGTTCAGGCATTTATTTTTAAATTTGTTTTACTTTAGAATGTTGTTTAAAATGGAAGGATAGCTTCATGTTTCATCATGAAAATATTACAGTAATTTGCCCTTTTCTTTCTTGGAGTAGATAACTAACCTATGAAGGGTGGGTGAACAGCGGATAAATATTTGGGGAGAATTTTCTGATGCTATGTTTTATGGTGTTGTGAGCAAAGTAAGGAAAAACGGCCTACAGGAAATAATTTGGCAAAAGGACACCCTGAAACACTTTTCTTAAAGAGTAAGCATTCACTGCAAAATTGTGAAGTCTTTGAGTAGGGTCCTTGCAGACTTTCATCTTCATCCCAGCCTTAATCTGGCTTTTCATGAAGGATCTAGACAGCAGGCTACAGAGCGCACACACACACATGCACACACTCTCAGTTAATTTGTAGGTGGCACAGATAGGATGGTACTGCACAGATACTACATAGATAGGATACTCCAAGCACTTTGGAGATCTTTACAGATCAAAAGGGCAAACTGAGGGAATGGTCTGAAATTCACGGGGTGAAACTAAGCAGGGGGAAATGCAGAGAACTGCAGTTTAGAAGGAAAAATCAAACAGAAATGAAATAGAGAATAATGAGATTTACAGCAGCACAAGAAAGGATTACTATGAAGCACAAGCCAAGTCAGCAATCTGAGGCTGTTGTGAGCAAGAAAAATTCATCATGATGTGATCAAGAACATCATCTGTAACAGACAGGAATTGACTGCTTAGCTCTCTTTGGCATTGATGAAACCTCAGCTGGAAGACTCTGCCTGCTTTTGGATGCTGCACTTGAACAAGGATATAGGCAAACTCCAGGAGGGGTAGCAAGCAGAAGAAGAGGTTTACAAAACAGGACATACAAAAGAAGAGCCATAGAAAGAGAATTCTTTGGTCTAAAATGACTGAAGAGGGGATGCAAAAGTCTGCTACAGTAAGAAGATTACAATAAAAAGACAGATTCACTTGAGGGAATTGAAAATCTCCTTTTTTGGATGGGCTAGAAAGATGTCTGTAGGGGTGATTTGGGAACACAGCAACATCTTAAGGTCATTTCCAGCCTTATTCCTTTGATTCATTTACCCACCACATAAAACTGTTTCTGAAATCAAATATCTATTTTAGAATTGATTATTAGGAGACTTCTTGGATTAGTATATTTTTAGCATGACACTACTTTTTGTCTGCAGAAAGAAAATCTTGTAATTCTGAGGTCAGTGTTTTCTTATTACTTGATGATTTTCATGAATGTTCGTGAACACTCATATTGAAGCTCTACATTTTCAAAGGGTTTTGTGTCGTGTTGTGGAAGTTTGTTAGATGGCAAATACCCCTTTAATCTGTTTCCTTCCAAATAATTAATCCCAAAGGGTAAAGTTTTAATTTCTCTCTCAGAACAACTGTAATATTTGTATTTAATGTTCATATTGACATTTAGTTGTAAAATGCATATTTCCACTTTTTATTTGTCTAGATTCTCATTTCAAAGCGCTACCTCAGTATTTTTCACCGGCACTAGGGATGTTCATTTGCATCACATTTTTTCATTTGCATCACTTTGCATTGTTTTTTGCGTTAGAGCCCTTGTCCTTTAGATATATACCTACCAACAAGAAGTGACCTCTGGATGTTGCCCTCAATATACTCAATGAGAAAAGTTTGTGAGAATAATTGGCTTTTTTGTTATCTTGGTAATATTTTGTTACCATGAATATCTTGAATTTATTGAGAAGAAAATGTGCTGCACAGATTTCAAGCCAGATTTAGCATTCTGCTAAAGAAAGCCAAAATGCTTCATTTATTTTTGCATCAGAGAAAATAGAGAGGCATTTTTCCTTTAGAAGAAAAGTTGTGAATGTGACAGTAATTTTAAAAATATTTTGTCTTAAATCCACATTTCTTTCAACAACAAAAGTACTTGTGTCCTGTCAATAGCATTCATTACAAGATCTATTTGCTAGCAAAGAGATACACATGCATTAGTGGCTGACAGAGTACAAGGTTGTGCTCCCTGTACCAATAAAGTAGATTCTGCTGTGTGGAGAGTGAGGTGACATTCCATTGGCTTTAAGGATAAGACATTTTAATTTAAGATTCAGTTTAAGAATCAGATGTTGTTGCAGCTGATGCAAGGGATGTATCATCTGTTACAGATGTATGAACAGCACAGGTTCTGTAGTCACAGGATGGGGTTTTTTTAACCTAGGATTTAGTTGGGGGTTTAGTGCATTCTTTGTGGGCTGCACATTAATGCACACAAAAGGCTGCTTCGGTGATAACTACAATACAATTAGTGTTCACCTTCTGTGCAGTAGTGAGATGTTTGTGTCCTCCTTCCTCCCACAGGATTGGCTGCAGGATGTCTGGAACAGAGCTCCAGCCCCAGCCCAGCCCATAGGCCATGGATGCCCGGCCCAAGTGAAAAGGGAAATGTTTTCCTGTAGGGATGTGGCAGCAGAGGAAGCGTTGCAGCCCTGGGGCATGAGTGAGACAGGAAAGCTGTCAGATCTCTCAGGCATGAAGTCACTGAAGCCCCCCATGGCTGTCCCAGCCACTGATAGATTCCGTGTGTCTGCTGCCTCAAGCCATTAGCAGGCCGGCATAGGATGCCCAGCAAGACTACAGGGTATTCCACAGGAATTCTCTTTCCAGCAATCCAAAGTTGACACTCTCTTGGTGAGAGTTCACGGACAGTTCCACACATGCAGGGACCTCAGGAGACCTGCTCGCTATTCCAGCCCGTTCACCTGGGAAGGTGTGCATACACCAAGGGTGCACCTTCTGTGGTTATTTTCCCTTCGAGGCAAGGGTGATGGAGGTGAAATTATTTGCCTGGTATATATTTCTTTGTGGTAATGGGCAAACACCTTTTTCTTGCTTTTGGCTTTGCTTGATTGAACCTACAAAGCTACACATCTTTGCTATGTATTTATGCAGCCTGTAGGGCACCATATTTTAGCTTCGTTCTTCAGGTTTCCTTGAAGCCAATGAAGCAGAACTGGCTGCTGGATACAGCCCATGTTTATACTGTGGTGTGCCATAACTGTCCACGTTATGTCATAGATGCATCAAGACCAACATAAACTTGCTTCTCTCATTTTTAAAATCGGCAAGATTTTTTTTTTATTGCATAGATTTTTTTTTTATCCAGTTGTTAATACCAAATTTTTAGCAACGTATGATTTAATGATTTGAAGTCAAGCCTTACCATACCACGGAGTTGAGTAAAGGGAAATAAATGATTCTTACTTTGTCATTTCTGCTTGAAAATTAGCAAATATTTTCCACTACTTTCAAATCAGACTAATACTTTCCTGAAACAAGGCAGAAGACTATGATCAGATCTGAACAAAATATGGAGACATGTAATCTGTGCTTGCAGCTATCTACACAGCTTCAAGCACAGAATGTAATAATGTACTTCAGTAAAGAATATAGAAATTCTTTACTATAAGGATGGTGAGGCACTGGAACAGGTTGCACAAAGAGATTCTGGACCTCCATTCCTGGAGGTCCTGAGACCAGGCTGGGGGGTTGAAACTAGGTGATCTTTAAGGTCCCTTCCAACACAAATCACACTAAAATTCTTCTGGAATGCCTCGCTGGTGTAAAAGTGATCTGCTTCCAGGCCTATGGCCAGTATAGACAGGCCTCCTACTGGACCGTCCCTATTTTTGAAAACCTGGAAATCCGATGTGTAGTGACAGCACTATCCCAGAGGCAATGCAGAACACAGACCAAGCCCTGGTTTGTCCAGGTAACTCCAGTGTTGCATTGATGACATGTTGAGGAAAAGATCAGCTCTGAAAAAACGAGAATGAGCACCAATTGCTTCAGGTGCTACAACCTCTACATTGCTGGAGTCCTTCTGTCGATTTCTGGAGAAGCATTTTAATTATTGTCATCAAGAAGATAGATGAACTCTTGAAACTGGGGATCTTTAAACTGTGATACTTCATGTCTCAGAGATAACAGTGGAAGGTGAAGGTAAACTGAGGAAAGAGAATCTGCCTCTTATTTCCTAATTTGTATACCAGCTGCATCTACCTTCTTTATCATCACACTTCTGTATACAACAAAGAATTATGATGGTGAGACTGAGGCGATTCTCTATAGTCCACTGGTATTTCACTGAGGGCTGGTTAAGACACATGGTGCTGATTCCTCTCTGTTGTCAACTGCTGAACTGTAGCAAGTCTTTGGTAAAGAAAAGCATAAATATCTTCAATAAGGGTATTTGCCACTGGAATTTGGAAGGGGAATGAGTTTGGTTTATGCCAGTCTTCCCCCAGACAGGTAAGTGGGTATGTCCACCTTGGATAGATAGCTGGTATCAATTTCATTTCCAGAATCAATGTGCTGTGAAGTAGATCCACAGCAATATAGCTCTGCAATAATGAATTCCACCACATTATGACTTCACTATAATGAACTGAACCAAGTCAAGCCCTGGTTGTTCTTTTTTTTGGGAGGACTTCTGTGATACTTACTACAGATGCTAGTAGCATAGTTACTACTTAATGAGAAATGATTTTTGGTCCGATGTAGTTGCAGTCCATGTGCTGCACTCCAAACATCCATAAGTGGCTTCAGTGGTTGGGTAATCCAATGTTTCCAGAAAAATGAAAAGGAACACAAACTGCCTGTTTGTAGTTAAGACATCATCTTTTTAGTAACAACCATTTTGATTATGAAGTAATGATCCTGTTTATTATCTTTATTATACTACAGACAACGAAATCCAATTCTTACATTATTAATAATTTTACGTACCTACACAGCTCTGGTTGTTGTTGTCTGTTAAAGCACTTTCTATTGTTGCCAGAGATGCTTTGTTTTAAATCATCTTGCAGGACTTCTTCTACCCTAGACCTCTCTTCTTTCTCTTTTTTCTTTTTTTTTTTTGTTTTTTTTTAAGCATCTCTCACATTTGGAACCTGCTCCTTTTCTTGTCCCGTCTATTGTGATAGAAACTATCCCTCTAACAGCTCTGTGGCTGGACCTTTGTCACCCTGATTTTTTTCAGCCTTCTTGTGTCTCACAGTTTCATAGTTCTTAAGTTGTTTCTCACACATGGGTGTTATAAATAGAAGAAATGTTTTCCTTAGTCGAGGTAGTTTACATTCTTTGTCTTAGAGATATGGACAGCTGATGGACAGTTGTCTTGACCAATGGGATGGGATGTCAACCTTCTCCCCCAAACCCTGGCCTTTGTAGAAATACTGTAAAAGTGGAGTCAGATTTGATAATAAACAGTTCATGCCTTCTCAGTGAAGTGTGTGTCTGTGTGACTGTGTGTCTGTGTGTCGAACAATAGACCTTGGACCGGGGAAGGCTGCCTCTGTCTCCTGATCATTATTTGCCTGGCTGTGACACCGGTACAAAAACATCTTTCCAAGAGATTGTGTTGATTGCCTTATTTCAGTAACTCATGCATCACTTATCAAAAGATATGTAACAGTAAAAAATGATGCCAAAAGTCTTGTCCATCTACATCTAAGCCTTAGTCCTTGTGTGTTTTCCACATGTTCTTCTCAGTCTTGTTGCTCTTCTCTTCTGCTAGAAGACACATGCCCAGAACTTGATGCTTGTTTCCAACCCTTTCTACTTCAAGCTGTCTTTTAACAAGTTTTATGTTTCTTTGATCCTGACCTTAAAAACATCCACCTGTAACCTACCTAGAGGCAGACAGTAGACATTTCACTGTTAACAGCCCCTCTTCTGAAAGACTCCTAGGTATTGTCTGTGAAAAATAATGATCTTTGTCTTGATTCCTTTTTGTATTTGTTTTTCTTAACAATCTTTAATTCCGTACAATTGAAGAAAAATATTCAAAGCGATAAAGTGAAGTACGAATGATAGTAATGAAAATTACAGAGCTAGCTCATTCTTTACAACAATCAAATGAATATGAAGAATTTCACACACTGTAACCTTGCAAGCTTGATATTACACAAGTAAAAATAAATGTACACACCCATTAAACTAGTAAAACTGGCTGTTGCAGCTACACATAGTTCCTTGTGTTCATTAAAATTCTATCTTTATTGAGTTTATCTAGATTGGCATGCAGATCAAAGTGAAAATGTAATAAATAAAAGAATATACATAATGGAATCCATGTAAAGAAGCTATTCCAAAGATAATTCCAGTAGGTGAATCGTGATGAAGTTTTAAAAACAACAGTGCAGAAGCATTTGAAACACAACACGTCATACGGTGTTGAAGGGCCGGATCCTGAGGCCATTACTCACATGCGTAGACACATTGACTTCAAAAGAATTACTCACTATGAGTAAAGATAGTTGGAATACGACTAGACAAGAGAGCATTGGCTCCTTTGGCGCAGTTGAACAACATCTCTGTGTAAGCGTGATCCTGCCAGCGATACCCAGCTCAGTCCATAATGTCAGCTCCAAACCCCCTCTGGAATGTGTTAAGCACCTGCATAAGCCAGAGGATCCTTGACCGAATGGAAAGTGGGAACACAAATACTCGTAAGAATGAAATGACTAGGTTTTCCTCCAGTTGTGCTCACCTAGGCTGTTTATGAAAACAATTTTCTTACTTCCCTAGCTCTGGCTGGCCTTGCACAGCCCATACATGGAAAAGTGAGCTGGATCAGCCATGTCTCACCCATTATTAAGCAAATAGTTGTACTTTACTCAGCTGGGCCCCAGATTTCCAAAGCTGAATTTTTATAGCTGTTTAAACATGTGGAGAAAGAGGAGTTTGACTTTCAGATGTCAAGGATGACTTTTTAGGACAAGCAACAAAGAACAAAAATTTTTGTTACACCTTAAACTGCTAACTCGAGTATTTTGAGACAGTCATAGGACAGGAACACAATGCTATTTTGTTGAAATTTTTGTTGGCACAATTACACAAGTGAGATAAAGAAGGATTTACAAGGTTAGTCACAAAAGGTGAACAAGACAGAAACTAGTTGACAACAGAAACTAGAAGACGAAGTCTGCATATCATGGGCTATTCATCAGAGTTCAATCCAGCGTATGAGAGAATATGTAAAAAAACCTGACAAAGGAGGAGCCTGAGAAAGCTTTCTTGAATAAATATGGAAACCTAACTGGCAGCAATGGCTGCCATTCACATCCCCCTGTTTCAGCATCTAGAAGCAACAAAAAGACCTGGGTATGCCAGATTTTGTTTTTCTGGAATGTAAAATCAAGAGAAATTTCTGCTGCTTTGGTCTTTCATCCCTTTTATGTTTAAGCATTCTTATTACGTACATAGTATAACCAAGAATTAGCCAGGCTGTCGTGCCATAAGGATGAGTTTCAACAGAGAAAAACATTTGTCTGTGGTTACAGACTTGCTCTCTGGGAAAAAAAACAAAACAAAAACTGGTTGCGGCAGTATGTACTGGAACTTCTAAAAGCAAAGCATGAAGCTAAGTTTACCTGTCTGCCTACCACTGCCTAGAGTGTTTTCCCAGGTCTCAGCTAGTTTATAACACATGGTTACCTTCAGTCATGTGAAAGTGTTTTCAACCAGCCTGCTGTCTTATTGGCAGCCACTGTTATTTAATGTAAAAAAACATCGCATGTTATTTTGAAGTAGTAGGAGGCAATGTCCCCTTGCTCAAAACATTAATAGATCTTTTGAGCCAAATCCATCCTACCTCTTTGACCCAATTTTATGTTTATGTGACTTAATCGATCCCAGCAATATTACATCCATGTGTCATTTTGGAATAAAACACTCTAGTGAATCAGTACCCTTTGCTCCTTTCCACATTTTTCCAATGCCACCATGAGAGATTCAAGGAAATTTTCCACATCTGGGGCCTTTCTAAGTAAGAACTAATATCTTCATATTGGCATCCATAAAACCTTCGCAACCATCTCAGGAGATTATGATGTCTGCAATACTGAAAAAAATGCCACCCAGGTTATTTCAGTACATTTTTTAAAAATTATTTTTCTTGTTTATATTTTGTGAGCAAAACTAAATCACACTCAAATAGATGAGTGTAGCCTTCTCTTTAAAGGAAAGAGTGTACCCAGCTCATTGAAACTCCTAACTAACTGACACGGAAGTTAGCCGCATTATGTGGGCTTCAGGCCATCCTCAGCACAATCAGTCCTCTTCAAGCTGGAACTTGCTGTGTTTAGGCAGGTTGGGATTTCTGAACAGGTTGTTCAGCCCTATTTTCTATGCTTGGTTGCCCAAGGATTTGTTTTCTTCTAAGAGCAACAACAAAGTATTCACTTACAAAAGTTTTGAAAGAGGCTAGAATTTTGAGAGAATTTTCTAGCCTTAAAATGTGCAGTTCCACTAGGACAGACACCAGGTTTCCAAGATGGAATGGCTCAGCAAATTCCAAAGGCTGGAGGGCTGATGCCTCTGGCTTTTCTACTGATATTGCGACCTTTCAAGTATGCTGTGACATAACAACCGTTTGTCAGGGTCTAGAGGTCTAAGTGAGGACATTTCAGGACTCCAAGGAAATATTTGTCTCAAATGTTAACATAATTTTATTTGATCGTATTCATTAATAAGGTGCTTAGAACCTAGAAAGGGCATGACTGTCAATTCAAGACTTAGTAAGACTTGATATCCTTTCATGTCGTGTTTATATTTGTGCTGTATTTGATGGGGTGGGGCTTTGCTACGAAAGTGTAACAAAATGCTTTGTCAGCATGTCATATCCAAGTAAACATACATTTACTTGAAAAGAAAAAAAAAGAAAAAAGACCCAAGCCCTACAGAGGATGTAAACAAAAGGGTCTGCTAGCATCTCTGCCAAAGCAATGAGTAATAGTCTGTGCAAGGTAGAATTGCTTCCTATGAAGGGAAAAAAACCTCAAACCAAGCATAAGTTCATGTAGGTGACCTAAAGATGAAAAGAAGAGTCCAGCTCAATTGTCAACATGAACCAATATGATAGAGATCATGCAAGGCTTTGTTTTGATGTCTGTCCTGTCCATGCTAGATTGAGCTTAGTGTAACGCATTGAGTTGCACATTTAAACAGCACCGTGTGAATAAAAGATATATATCCAACTCATTCAACTTGTAGTTGTCTTTACTGGTGGAGTCAGCCTTGCACTTGTAGAGTCTTACAAAGTTCTGTGCTGCCTTCACAAGCTTGATATTACTGCAGTAGTTCAAAGAAGAAGAAATAAAAACCCTGGAGCTTTTAAACAGGGGTTTCAAAAACTGCCAGTAGCACTTACTTACAGGGTTTCCATTGGTAGCAATAGACTTAGATACTCAGATCTCCGCAAGTCTGTGGTAGTCTGCATACAGTAAACATCCTATGTGTTGGATATGCCATGCCAATTGAAATGTGTTTTTTAGCTTCAAATTCCAAACAAGAGAAAAATCTGGAGGTGTTAAATGCCACACGGAGTACCTAGAAAGAGACAATCCTCATTGTAAAATGTTTTTGAGGCTGCAAATAAAGGAGAAAGCACCGTTATTCCTGTTTTATATGTACAGGCATCAAGAGATGAAAAGATCTGCATCTGTTATTCATGGAAAGATTATCATTGACTTCAGTGGGTGTAGTATCAGCCCTATAGCAGTATGAAACTTGGCTCCTAATTACATCAGGCCCACGTAGACTTAGTTTCAGCCACAGTTCATTTTATCGCCAGGTTGTTAACCTGTAAACCAAAGGTATTTCAACTGCTGACAGAGTCTGACTTGCGGTTCTGGGCTCCCAGGATGCCTGACTAAGAGAAACCCGTGTCCAGTCACGTTTCGTTTGTGCTCCAAGTGTTTGGCTTCCATCAATGGCTTGGGATGGCCTGTTCTCTGCAGATTAAGAGGAAATAATATGTGACGCACAGGCTTGTCTCCTTCACTTCAAAGTGTGAGCAACAATGACTCACCCACCTCCACAGACATCTTTACACCCTGTGCTGAGTTTCCTATTTTTCTTCTTGTGTCATAGATAGCATTGCTGCCTTTTGTTTTCTCCAGTCTACCTTCACCAGCCTTGCAGAATTTTTAATCCAATCTGGCAATGAGGTTGAGCTTTTTTTTTGCAGTTCTTTTGGGTTCCCATACTCTTTCATAGTTTACTTAACCGAACAGCATGTGTTTAAGTTTCTCAGTATACTCCAAGTGTTACCAAATAAGAATAATCTGCATAATATCTACGTGAAAAGGAGGCTTGTTATTCACACTTTGTTATCATCCTGTCCCACAGACAGCTGCTGTCACTGTTTGCCCTTTTCAGTGGCAGTGGGCTAAATTCATCCTAGTCACAGACGGGGGTAGGTGGCTGTGGTGCAGTCACCATCCATTTGGAATATGACACACTGGATTGAGTTATTCTTTCATAGAGCATGAAAGCTTATTGAACAGAAAAGGTTAATTAACCCAACTGCTGGCCAAACTGGGGCAGGAGAAATGTCCATAACTTCTTCAAAATATACTTCATTAGGAAAACCATGAAAAAACTTGATAATTACCTTATTATAAAAGTCTTGCCAGATAACGCCATGGCTTCACCAGGAAGGATTTATCTGCTCTTGTGCTTGCAGTCTTCAGAATTCAAGGAACCTGGGTCATCCATGGTTGTGTAGACAGTCAATCCTGTAGGCTAGTATGCAAAAAGTGGATTCTACCACAACCACCATTGCTTCTCCTATGCCAGTGTTTTTGAATTAAAGTGATAGTTGTGGCTCTGCCCTGTGTTGAACCTAGTGCTGTTGATATGTGTGAGACATGGTCTAAGCATGCCCAGAAATGGGGGATCCTTGGGGGGCCTTAGAAAGTGAAATACCTACTCCTGTAAATCCCAAATGCACTCTGGAAAATGGCGGTCTATGTATTTAGTTCAGCAAGGTGTCAGTGGTGTAATTTTAAGTATGAAAGTAAATTTTATAATGCAAGTTTTGAGTATGTTAATGGAGTAAACGTTATAGGGAAAATCACTCTTTCTTTGATGAAATTCTCCTTGTTTGCACTG
This sequence comes from Donacobius atricapilla, assembly GCA_013397315.1. Classification (NCBI taxonomy): domain Eukaryota; kingdom Metazoa; phylum Chordata; class Aves; order Passeriformes; family Mimidae; genus Donacobius; species Donacobius atricapilla. The sequence continues at coordinate 1,070,170 of WBMY01005669.1, forward strand.
TAAGTGCTAAGGTGTTTTATTTGAATCTTGCTGAAGGCACCTGCCTGTCTGAGCTTCAGCTCTTCTGGGTGTCCAGAGCATGGTTTTGGCACTTGCCCAGAACAGTTTAAGCAGCTTGATAGTTATCTCCCACCTATGAATCAAGGCATTCCTCTGCTGAAGTCTTCTGGGGAGCTCAAACCTGCAGACATTCTCAAAAAAACACCCAACACACACCCAGAAAGCTCCTTGGAAAATGATTTCTGGTTGATTTTTAGAACAGACAGTGGAGGAGGATCTGCCACCCACCTTTCATACAAAATTCTTTGGTTAAGTAATTTGATTAGGAAGTTAGGCTCAGATTCAACACTTTGGTCTAACTGAAGGGGTTGAAACCAACATTTTTCCAAGGAAAGCGTCCTCTTCTCAGGTGTTACATTGTTTATAAAGGAAGAGATGGGATTTTATACAGCCTACTTTTTCTCTTCAAGTTATATTAATGTGTAGCAAAACCCCTCAAAAGTCAATAGACAGGCACCTCCATAGAGGCACATCATTCTGCAGACTACACGAAGTAGTTTTAGGCAGAAACCCAATTATGCACTTTATGGTCAGCCTTTCAATTCAACTCAGACAAGTAGGACATTTTAATACTTGAAAGACAAGGAAATTAAACTCTGATCTCCCTCTTTGTCCTCTACAATTTTACTTCTACGAAATAGAATAAACACACTAAATAGACTAAATAGACAGAAATGTTTCCTTCCATCACCAGCCCATGTTAGAAGTACGCTAACCTGAAGAGGAGATGTAGACACCTTCTTCCAAGTACTGATCTGTGAATGTGACCAAGACCCATCTTCATCTTTGTATTTGCATTTTCACTGCAAAGTGGCTGAAAGATCCTGAATGGTGAATAGGGTGAAAAAGTAGATTTCAATACTTTCTTGGATGCCTGACCTTCCTTTTGCTGTGTATGTAAAGCCCCATCCACAGGTTCTGTTTTCCATCCCCATGCCCAGCTACACAGGCTAAAACTGCACTTGTTTTTTGTTATTCTTGGTAAGACTCAATAATGCTGATCTGAGTTCTTTTCTATCTTAACCAACAGCCCAGCAGTTTTTAATCTGGTTATATAATTTTCCTGTTTTCTCTGTCCACTTTCTTTCTGGACCCATATATTTCCCATTTAACCTCCATTATAAGTGATCTGTTTTGTAAGCAATGACTTTAAATTATTCACAATTATTCACAATGAGTGAGGGCAAGAAGATTATATTCTACTGTAGCTATGGATTCTGTCTTTTCTCTTTTTCATGGATGTAAATACTAAGCAAACACCAAAGCGGATTCTTGGTGAAGGGTGTGAGGTCTTTAGATTCCTGCCAAAGCAGAGAAAACCCTGGGGAAATCCAGAAAGCAGGGAGGGTTAAGGCAGAGAATGATCTGGAATTTCATATTCTGTGGAATCTGTGTCTCTGAAATCATGGTGACAGCAGAAGATAGCAACAGCATGGGAGAGTTACCTCTGTGTGGGGAAAGGAGGGGTTGGCAGCAGACAGAAAGCTTGAGCAAGGGAGTCCATGTGAGAAAAAATTAGTGAAATCTCAAGTTGGATGGACAGGAAAAATTGGAGCCTTAAGTTTCTGGGAATTAGGGGATTAATCTGGAGGGATAAGAGAGGGAATGTGGGAAGTTGAAGTTGGAGGGATGTTTCTGCAGAAGAGTGGAGGGAGGATTAGGAGGAGTCAGGACATAATCAACATCTAGAAGAGCCAAGTGTAAAATCTGGAAATTTTACCAGGGGAGGAAATTTTCCCTCAGGAAAAAGACACATCAGATTAATTGGGAGTTGGTGGAGTCCTCTGTGGAAAGACAACTATGTAGATCTGAAAGGTCTGGTGGAAAAGACATTCTGAGATCAAATTGAGTGGAATTAAGGAAATAGGGGCAGTCTCTCATCTTTCCCATCTTCCTGCTTCTACCTCCAGGGTCCTCAAAATTCTTGCATGGGTGCCGTGATGCAACAACAACCTCTTTCTCCATCCTGCCTCAATCTTTGATTTTGAAATGACAAATATGTTCCAAAGTAGTGACCAACCTTTTATGTCTCTGGGTGATTTACTCTACAGAAACTACAGCAGCTATAGGTTCTCCATCCCTGGAGGACTCCAACACTCTCTCAGCTGGAAAAGCTGAGATGCTTCAGTATTTGCAATCGTTCCATTTTGAGCTGGGAGTTGCTGTAGATGACCTCCAGAGTTCCTTTCCTACATGTTTTCCCATGGCCCATGGTTCTAGGAATCTAGAAAACTTTTAGGCATAGAGGTTTCCTTAGCCTTGACACATTACATTATATCCTTGTTCCATTGCCCTTAATTTTTCCTCAAGATGACAGAGGTGCATCTGCAATTTCTCATAATGTTGATGTTCTAATAGGCTTGCAATAATATATTCTAGGTTCTCATTTCTGTAACGCAAAACCACTTAATTCAGAGAAAATAAAGAGACCACCTAAGGGGTTTATGTGCCTCTTGCTAAATTCATCTTGCAGTTCAGGTGTCTTTCCAATCTCCCCATTTTAGCCCTCATTCTGCTTGACCTGCCTGTGGGCCAAAGAGCAAGTTGACTTGGATCTTTCCAGATCCTGTTAAAGCCTATTTCTGAAGTCATAAATAGTTTGCTGGAGAATGAAAACACACCTTTTCCTCCATGAATTGGTAACACAGCTCTTTTATAATGCTCACAGCTAAAGCTGATGGGAGGATTTGCAGCAAATGCACTTTGCTTTCTAATGATCTAGAAGTTTTTGTGGAATCTGAAAGATTTTGCTTATTTTTCCTACCAAAGAAAACCCCTTCCCAGAATAAATTATGAAGTAGGAATAATTACACTATTTCAATGATTTGTTTTGGAAAGCAGGAGGCATGAGGTAGTGCCTGAACCTGCTCTTGGCTCCGCTGCTAAGGTACCAGTGTTACAGCCCAGGCACCCTGGCTCTCTCCACTCTTCTGGAGCCACCAAGTCTCCCTGCCACCCTGAGAAAGTGCTCATCATCCTCCTGCGACATTAGAGGGAGTTTGAGATGACTAACCCCTTAATTTACATGCCTTACATGGGTGATTAACGTTAGGTAGGATGAATTGTGACTGCAGTGTATCATTGAAACACCTTACCTTATTTTCCAGATCAAAGTATCTCATGTTTTTGTTCTGATGAAACAGTTGGGTACTTAACAAGAGGAGCATGTAAACATTCAACATACAAATTAGAGAAGGCAGCTGTTTGCTGTATCTTTCCATTATCCTGCAATTCTGGTTCAAATAATATGTTATATTATGTGGTTTATTATGGAATTCCACAATGAAGCCATTAAAATAAACAAATATCTTTAAGTTTTACTAACAATGTGAAGTTTTGGGTTGAAATGCAAATTCCCCTCCAAGTCAACTTTTTTAAAAAAAGTAAAACATTTTATTCTGTGGCAGTTTTTAGAAATTTGGTGCAGTTGTGACTCAGTACTGAATCAAATTCTGAAATTATACTTAACATGAACCATGCTCCTAACTTTAACCAGCTTTCCTGTTTCAGCATCAAGAGGGCCATTCAGCTACTAGTTCTCATCTTAAAGACTCAGTGAACAGTTGGAAAGCAATGAGAAATTCCAGTGATCTTTGTTGATAGTGGGTCAGTGGGGTAGTGTGATGCCACTAACGGCTGGTTACTACCCAAGTAATTTGGCTTTAAGATGCAAAAAAAAGCTAAATGTATAAGGATATTATGAATACTCTTCAGAAAAGTTCAAGGTCAACAAAGTCTACAGGGATATTAAGTATAGCTGTTTACCAAAGTGTTTTCTAACAATAGTAAGAAAATAACTAGAGATTTATTCAAACTTAAAAAGAAAAAAGAAAAAAATAAGAAAAAAACCCCCTTACATTTCTTTGAATAGAATGTGGGGTGAAGAACATTGAAGAACATACACACAAAATCCATTTGCGATACTGTTTGATTATGCGCTATGCAACTAAAAATGTTAGAGCATCTACCATTAACTAAACAGAAGCATGCTGTGACTTGATTGACCTATGCATCATTGCATGCCAGTCTATTTGAGTTGTTCCACAGTTTGGAAACGTTCTCACATAATCCTACACGTATGCTCACTGCACTTGTTTTTTGGAGTTAAATTGCCCTTCTTTTGAATAGGACACATAATCTTCAAAGTTCAGCTGGGAAAACAATTTATAAACTGTGACAGTAAAAAAAGCACCTCTGATGCTTCTTGTTGGTGGCATGGGGCTGGTACTGATTTTACTGAATTTCCTGTAAAAGTCCACATTATCTGATTAGCAAGAAATCTCTTATGTGATGATAAGAAGAGATGTCATGGTGCTATTACAGATAACGCATTCGAGTCAGCAGTGGACTGTGGTCAGGACTATGTAATCAAGGTGATTTGTAAGTTGAGACACGTTCCAGCCGGATGCAGAGGAGGTGGCTTGGCATTTGCCAGGAATATCCATCCTGCAACTGTCAAATCCACAAACACAATCCATCATGCAGAATAATGGTTTCCTCCTTCCTGTCCACTCCATGGTCTAAGTGTGATTATTCATCTTGAACGCAACCAGTCTTTCACATATGCTTTATTTTATTGCACACAATCAGAGGCACACTATGCTATCCTTAGAAAGTCAATATTTATTAATCTTCATTAGCAGAAATGTTCTCTGTGTTGGTATATGATACTTGAAAGTAACCATCTGTTTTACATGTTATGGTATGACAACAGATGACAATGGTTGATTTTTCAACAATGGTCACTGATAGAGTGAATAAGTACAAGGTGATGAGATAATCCTTACTCCTACTCCTCTGTGGTAGGCAAGGCCTGAAAAATCAGGAAAAAATGTAGAATTCCATTTCAGGATTTCTCAGTATGTATTCAAGGTATTCCTGAGAAAGTCTGCAGCCGTAATAAAAAATTAACTTTCATTTATAAATTTCTTCTGAAAAAATACACCTGCTGTCTAAAAACATTTTAAATATTATGTGTTCTCAGTAACAAATATATTAATATAATCTCCTTTTTTTTGTATATTTTTACCTCTAGTAACAATATGTAGCATTTAGCATAGCCTTTCAGGAACTGCCTTAAAAAGAAACCCTTTGTACACCAGAGATTCTTAGCCAAATGAGATCTTAGAAAGATAAATGTATTTACCAGTAATCTCCAGGGAGTTAATTTTATGCTGTTAGAACACAATGACAAAGTAAATCGGTGCTTTTTTTTTTCTTTTTAGTGCTAAAACACCATATTTTTTCCTTATTTTTATGATTTTGGGTTTGAAAGCAGGATTTCTCCAAGATGCTTGCAAATTGAAGTCTGAAGGAGAATTAGGAAACAAACGTGTTTACTGAGTAAGATTAAGCCAGTGCATGAGTAGGGGAACAGGAAGGATCATAAACCAGAGAGACCAGTTCAAACCAATTTTCACAGAACTCCTCCCTTCAGTTACATTACTGTAAGTAACAAATATTACATCATCAGAACAAATGATTATTTGCTAATCCATGATTCAGAAGGACAACAATTGTTAAGCAGCAGCCTTTGGAAACTGCTTAACCCTTCACCCTCCCTTTGCTCTATCACCACATGTGAAACAAAGAAGCTATGAATGAGGTGTGTTGAGAACACAGTGACTTATGAAATTGGTAAAGCACATACACATTTGTACAGAGAAATGGCAAAAGGTGGTAGATATTCAGTGTGGCAAGAGAAGCCATTTGTACAGTCATACAAGTGCTGACAATTCATTTTCTGGAGACTGGGCTTAACTTCCCCTGAAGAATGTTGCTTACAATAACTTCTTTGATGTAAGTCTAATTCGGGACTTGGGCAACCACAAACATATCTTACAAAGATACTCTGATATCCACATCTTCTCAGACCTCTAATTTTTTTCTATCCCAATGAATGCTCCTGTCAGAAGACAGAAATGTCTCTGGAGATTAATGAATACATACGGTGAAGCACACATAGAACATACTACCAAAATCAGGAGATAGGAGAAGGAGATGTTTAAGGACAGATCTCTATTAGTGTTTTAGTTTAGGTTGGGAGTGCTAATTTGAGGGTAATCTCCTGACCGCCCCTAGCTAGTATAGAATCATAGACTCATAGACCAGTTTGGGTTGGAAAGGACTTTTGAAATTCATCTAGTCGAAACCCCTGCAGCAAGCAGGGACATCGTCAACTAGATCAGATTGCTCTGGTCTTGAATGTTTCCAGGGTTGGGGTATCCACCACCCCTCTGGGCAACTTGTTCCAGTGTTTCACCCCTCTTTTCATACAACATTTCTTCCTTGTGTCTACCCACTTTTAGTTTAAAACAACTACCCCTTGTCTTATCACAAAAGGCCCTACTAAAAAGTGTGTCCTTGTCTTTCTTATCGTGCCCCTTTAAGTAGTGAAAGGTCACAATAAGGTTTCCCTGGAGGTTTCTCCTCCCCAGACTGGACAATCCCAATCCTCTTAGCTTTTCTTCATAGGAGGGGTGCTCCAGACCTCAGTTCATTTTTATTGCCCTCCTCTGGATTTATTCCTACAGGTCCATGTTCTTCTGGTACTGAGGACCCCAGTACTGGATGCAGCACTCCAGGTGGAGTCTCACCAGGACAAAGTGAAGGGACAGAATCACCTTCCTCAATCTGCTGGCCAATGAAGCTTTGGTTTGCATCATGGAGCCTCTTAAAACATGGAAACTAGATTCCTTTTGGATGACACTTACTAAAAAAACATGCTCCAGAAAACTACCTAACACCCTTCCATTACTAGTGGAACTTCAGTCAACAGGACCAACCTAGAACTAGCCTGATGTCAAAGGGCAGAAATGTACGTAGAGTACCCAGCATTCCTCAGCACCTCTTCCCACTAGTCTGGATTTGCTAGGGCAGCTGGAGGCTTAGATAGCTCAGGTTTTGAGACACTCACTGCAGAGCTCTAAGAGGAGTCAATATATGATCCAGAACAACTCATTGCAATTTGCAGCTGTTCCATTTGTCTGCAATATGAGTGCCATTTAAAATTTTGTCTGCTGTTGTAGGTACTTTGTTCTCAGAGTCCTGAGAGCCTTTAGGAATGACCATTTTTTTTTGGGTCACTTCTGGGTGAGTATTCTACTATGCAATGTTGAATGTAACTAGGCTACAGATGGGGCTGATGGTCTGGAAGCCTTCTTTTTAGAGGAAGTTCTTATGGATAGTTGAGCATTAGTTGATTTCCTTGGGGCAGAGTTCGCACTCTGTGTGCAGATGATCCTCTTGACTTTGTGCTTTGTTGGCTGTTTTATTATGCCAGATAGCAATGGATTACATTGACGTAGTCATGGATTACATTGATGTAAATGGCTGCATAAAAGATGTAAATTACTTTCACTTTCTGTCTACAAGTAGTGGGGAATTTTTCATGTGTAAGAATTTTAGGTATAATTGCAAAGGAAAAAGCACCTAATGAGAATTCAGCAAAGTTCCAAATTAGACAAGATAGGTCAGAGAAGTCTTCACAAGCCCCCAAATGGATGAGTGTCTGTTTTCCTCAGGTGTAAGTGTGCCAGATTCAGCTCAGCCTAATTTATGGCATCTGCAGTGTAGATGTCTGCACCTCAATTAGGTGCTAAGCTCCTATTAAAATTAATGGAGAGTTTGAAGGTTGCCTAAGCACTGCCTTCTAGTGTCATTTGAGATGACATCAAGAATAAAAGATATCTGCATAAAGCCTGAAGATAACACCCAAGACCTAGGGGTGACCCATGCCCTTCTGGAGCAGCCTAAGAGTGACAACACATAGCATCTAGCACTTCAATAAGACTTCTTTGTCTAGGAAACTGGCTTGGATATGAGCTTTCCCTTAACTCTGAGGGGAACTTGTCCAAGTCCAGATACAGACTCTTGTGATGCATAGCTTAAACTCAGGCAAGATGAATTCTTCTCAGTATTTCATAATAAATGCAATGGAAGTGGTAAACAAGTGCTGGGAGTGGGAAGAGTAGCCCTCTTCACAGGGAAGAAAAGGGAGAGGTAGGTTGTGGTGCTATTAATGAACACAAGGGGCATATTTATATGTGCTGGAAATAGAACTGTGCAAATAATGGATTTTGGGGCTTGATGGTTGGACTGAAAGACATACAGTAAATTCCTTTTAGTTAACCTGAAATAGATTTTTTGCCTCTGTGTGTGTGTTTTTAACTAATATAAGGAACATGTGTCTCATCTGCTTTGTTAATGACAAGGAATGAATCTTCTGTGTAGCTGCAGCCATGGGTTAGGCATGGTAGCCTGTGGCAGTGGATTAAACCTCTTAGAAAGGATGCTAGGTAGGAACTACCGGCTCATAAACTGAAAATTGTTATGCAGTGATATGACAGGAAAAAAAAAATCTTTTTTTGCAGCATGACTGGAAAGCTTATCTGCCATATTACGTATTTTATGGATTCTACTCTGCAACTTTTGCTTTGGATTGTGTTCACTGGAAGTGCCACAATACTTATTTACCTATGTAAGTGAGCAAAAGTGACTCATCATACAAAAAGATTGTGAAACTAGGCAGTATATCTTACGCATCTATGTTTTCACCAGTGTCTAAAATAATCATGCAAACCCCATCATTTGGGGGATATATGAGCCAGATTCTTGTGCTCCGACATCAGATTTAGACCTGAAAGTTTTCCTGGTCTAATTATACTGTTAAACTGGTAAAATATGTCAGTTTACATGATACTATTACAGTTTTGGAAACTGCTGCAGGGTATGCCCACTCAGAATCTAGAATAAATTATAATGGCATTAAAACTAACAACATGACTGTGTTTGCAAGACAGCGTATACCTGTGCTTGTAAAGCTGCTCGATTTTACGTACTCAAGTGGGAATTCTCAGGTGAATAAAATTAACAGACTTTGGGTCCTGATCGACAAAAACAATCTATATTAAAAAAAAAAAAAAAAGGAAAAATACCTGTGATATTATGTTGATATCCATGAGCAGTTTAATACTACAGATGTTTAGGAATACATAAGGTGAACTTTTCAAAGGAGATATATGTTGATGCTTCAAATTATCACATGGAAAGTTGTGCAGTTGGCAGCAAAGTTGCTTTTCCTTAAAAAAAAAAAAAAGAGTTATATTAATATTTACTTGATTGCCTGATAAAAGTAATACTACAAAAGAATATTGCAAAATCTTGGAGGCTTGGCATGCTTTTCTATGTGGGTGGAAAAATGTTGTGCTGAAGCCAAGCTGGAATGAATCATGAAACTGTAGCATAAAAAACATACTAGATCTATTTTTTTTGAAGAAAAAAAAAAAAAAGATGACAGCTAGAATAATAAAACCGTGTGTCTTACAAGTATATGCAACATAAACAAGTTGCTGATATAATATTGGAGAGTTCATAATGCAGGACAGACTTTGATTGTAAGGGGAGCAGTAGGGTTTTGGACTTCATTCACAACTTAGAGCTCTGAACTGAGAAGTCCCATTGTCCAAGACGTTCTCTATGGAAACTCAAGAGGGACAGGGTATTGTGTGCCCTATAAGTTCCAATATTAAGGGGCATATAGAGAGACATAACTTCATTTATTTCAATATCTCTTATGTTAATGATAAATGTCAAAATAATACCTCACAGGTTAGTGCAGCAGACGATGGCAGGAAGGCAGGTTTCTTTAGCCTTTATGCCTCTGGTGTCTCAACACTTAGGGGATGACTTCAGGGAAAGGCATGCAAAATTTGATTGCTATGCTGACATCCCATCTGTCTTCCTATCAACCTAATGCCATAATTACCAGGTTGAAATAAAGACGTGTAACACCAGGTAAAAATAAGAGTGTGTCAATCTCATGCATGAGCATCAGTGTGTGTGTATGGTGGTGGCTAAAGCAAGGGCAGGGACCCTGCCCTGACCTGGAGGCCAAGTAACACTGCCTGTCTTGCATCAGTCCTTTCTACACATGACTCATCCCAGAGGCTGCACGGAGAAACAATCTTCAGGACAAGGCCAAGAAGTGAGCCAAGATTCAAGCCGTGTGGCCATCAAGAGTCTGGTGAATGAGATCTGTAGCAGATTGTCTGTATAAATGTACCCATTGTGGTTTGTCATAGGGAAACAGTCATTGCAGGTAATTCTATTCTAGTTTTTAAAATTATGTAAATGTATCCTATAAACATACTCCATTGACTGTTGTTCTTTATATAACAATCATTTAAACATGTTCACCAAATGACAAACACATTTATAAAAATGTAAATTTTTATAAATAAAAATTTTATGGTATTCTTTTGAATTCAAGCCAAAGCTCTTCTATGGATCAGCTAAAGAAACGAGGAAGCAGAAATACCAGATACATTGAGAATTATCTTCATGGGATGTCCAAATATTGATGTCTTTAAAAAAAAAAAGACGGGAAGTACTATTGAAACTTCTTCAAGGAATTTGGTTTTAGGTTTTCTCTTAGAAGAGAGTAGTCTGGAACAACAACAAAAAAATGTATACTCCTTTTTGAAAGGACCAAAGCATCATGAAGAATTGACAGTTCAACACCCAAGTAGGGGTATGCTTGGAAGCACATGTGAATGGGAGGAGTGGGAGGGTGGGATATGCTTGTGCCTTGTAGATGCTACTTGCAGCTATGTCTCCCTACCTCATGCATACGTGTGAGTAAAATCCCAGGGCTCCTATCACTCACCCCATCTGGATTTGTGGCCACTCCCCTGGCAGGCAAATTTGTCAGGAGCTTTGGCTGGGCATTATGATCTGCATTTGGCCGCCAGGTCTTCACTTGAGGAAGCTTGCTCCAAGGTCCAAATTCTGCCACGCTTGCTGTCATCAAACAGTCCCTTATTTCCCAATCCATTTACTATCTCTCAGGTCTCAATTTGGCCCTCAATTAGCAACACAGATAAGGTATAATTTACATTACACTGAGATTTTTATTAACATCAGAGAAATTCATTCTGCATGACATCTCCATGTGCTACCACTAATAAATCAATAAATTAATAGTTGTGTAGGGGCAGGGGAAACTGAAGAAGAAACCCTTATATTCTATCCTCGTCTCCTTAACCAAAGTACAACGTGCCCTGCTCTGATACTTTTGTGTCCACATAAATATTTATGTTTCCCTATAAATATTTTAACTAATTTTACCATTGGTGATTATTATAGGTTGTACAATTCTATAAACATGAGCTCACTTCAAAACACGTGGCTGGTGGTGTTCACTATAAATGAAAGTTTTAAGCTTTGCAGATTTTATATATGTATTCAATAGAATACATATATTGCAAAGCTTATATATATGCTCAGGATAATATATATAATATATAGATCCTTTTCTTTTTTTTTTTTTCACTTCATGTGAAGCCAGGAAAAATGTGTTTTCTCTCAAGAGTTATTATAAGAAAAGGAAACACATTTCAAATATATATATTCAAATAACATTAAAAAGAAAATGTACAAGAACTAAGAGCTAGAGAAAATAATTATTCACAGTATTTCTGCCAAACAATCTTTTTTGTCAGCTCTATTCAGTCAATACAAGATATAAAACTGAAAACAAGAAAGTGTATGAATAGGTAGAACCTATTGTCTGTAGTTAGCCAAACAGAAAATATAAGTATACCCACAATAGAATACTATAATCAACTGCTTCTTTCATCACTCACTGTGAGCAACATTTCTTCCACAGAAGCAATGTCTCCATGTTCCCTCAGGAAATTCCCATGGGATTTTTCTGATCATTTTAATTCTCCGTGTTAGAAATTTTATACAGTATTTTTTCCGAAACAGTCTGAAGTTCCGTATGTCATCAGGGAGAAATGTAGGGTGCTAAAAGAGCACAGAGAAGAACCTTCCTAAATAATTTTTATATGGTGTTATAATTATGATATAAACTTCCTTCCACATCCACCTTCATCAGTGGTTTCAGGGGAATAAGAGCATGAGAAACACAGGGCCAAATATGACAAATATCCTCACAGCTCTATCTTTAATAGCACCCAGGAACAGTTGCTTAGAATGCATTTCTATGAATGAGTAAGGTATCTATTTTTAAAATAATTTTCTGGATTTTCATGATCAAAAGAGTTTGGAGTTGTATCCAGGTCATTGTACATAATAGTCACTGATGAACTCTTCTGCCATGTTTGACTAATTTCCACTTTGAACCCATTCATACTTTTATCCCTCTGCATTATATACATGGATTTCATGTAGTCGGTGTATAAAAAAATTTTGAGATCCCTCTTCTAGTCCCTTCATTAAGCAACCTCCACTTTATGAATTTTGTGGGAATTGTGCTTCCCTAACCGTTAGGGAGATCTGTATAAGCTCTGTTCTTCACTAACTGTTCTTTAAAGGGAAGAATCCTTTGTTCTGTAGTTGCAGTAAGGGGCAAGGAACACAAAGAAGAATATATAATAAATACAGATGTAGGAACTGGAATGCTTCAAATGTTGTGCACATTGCTATTATTAGTCATCCATTAAAATTAAAACCAGCCAACACTTAAGTCCCAAACAGATAAATTTGATGCCTTGGTCCTATTTTTTCAGAGGAGAACCAGATTCAGAGAGGATTTTACAAGATTTCTTTCTTGTGGTAATGTCCACCTAAACCTGAGCATTGGACCTTAATCCAAAGCAAGGACTTAAGTTTCTTGTACAGTCAGATGTCTATGGAGTCAGGGGCTATGGAGCAGAATTTCAAAGGGACATCCAGCTTAGGTTAGGTTGGTCATGTCTCCATACTTTTGTTAATGTTTGTCATATTAGTGGCTGCTGCATGTGCAATTATTAGTCCTAACTTCTGCACACATCATGTAAGACACATAGAAATGTATAACTTCTGCTCCAAGAACCAGAAATGATAAATTATTTAGATCACTTAAATATCAAATTTTTTTCATTTTGTTTCTATGTAATTTTATTTCCAAGAAGACATTAGTAACCTAGTACAAAGCCTGTGCCAATAGGTCTATCAGGAGGCAGTCCATTGTAAAGCTAAATTTGCAGATTTAACTGTACTTGCAATCATGGGAAGCTATTTCTTTTCTAATGACAGAACTAAATTATATAGTTTTCTTTTTAAAGTAAACATTAAAATATATTGCCTTACAAACATGCTAGCAGGCTTAGTGTTAAGAGGAAAGATCTCCACTGATTTATTTGTTCTAATTGTGGTGGGTCTGTCCCCAGAAAGAGTGAGCTTGGCCCCCATTGTCAGTATTGGCCTTTGAAATTACATTTGCACTGTGACTGCCCTTAAACCTTACTAAGACTTACAAGAGATTGAGCTGGGGCAAATTTCCCCTGAGTCTGTACTTGCCAGATATAAGTCCTTGGCAGAATCCTCTTCCCTAGAGCAGAAACATTTTTTTTCTTCCAGTAAACTTAATTACGTGTTTCCCTGCTTAGAGATAGTGTGTAGCATTCTGTTCATCACTTCAAGAAAAGCAAAAGCAGTTTTTGTAATGTTAGGTCAGGGAAATATTTTTTTTCCAAGTATTGATGATTCTTCTATAACTGAACTGAGTATTCTCATTTCTAGATCTACCTCTTTCACCTTTAGTTTTGCTAAAACAATGGTCCACGGAAGTCCTTTCTGCCCTTCAGAAGACACATCTTCCAGAAGGATGTTGTTTCCCATTCTTTCCCCTAAAGATCATAGGAAGCTGAATACTATTGCTGCAAACATTTCCTTTCAGTTTAGGAGTGCTGGAATCCTTGTTCCATTCCGAAGTTTCTCAGAGACCCAGCCCTTTTTAGGAGTCCTGATGTGAGATTTGGCTCAGACAAGGCTCCTGTGTGCCTTCTACCAAGAAGGTTTCAGGGCACCAGAAATGCAGCCAAGTCTTCCTTCACACAATGTCTTGATTGTAGTTGGAAAAAACATTTTACTTCAAGGTACTGAAAGGGTGGATTGCATTCCTTGGCCTCTGGAAGGAAAAGGTTTCATGTAATTCTCAAAAAACAGCTCATGGCTCATACTTTGAAGAAAAGCTGTAGGCAAAAATAGTGGCAGCAGCAGTAGCAGCTTTCCCCTGGAAGAGGTTTTTGGTAGACGACCATTGATAACTTTGGACAGCTAAAAGCCAAAAGAAGACTTTGACCCTGAATGGACTTTCACACTTGCATCTCCTGCAGTGCTGGGTCATAAAGCTGCACTGACAGAGCCACACTTGCCTCTTCTATTGCATGCAGCCTATGAGATGCAACTAAAGTAATGAACATTTTCTAATTAATGAAAGGAGCACCCCATTCAGCCTGCTGAATTCTTCTGGACAGAACAAACTTATTTTCTCCAAGATGATATCCACTTCAGGAGATAGTTCAATGATGTCAGTATGGACACATCCCCATCAAATTTGTTTCCTTCAATCCTCCTCAGCTCTCCAAAAATATGCCTCTATCTTCCCCAAGTGAATATGTGCCACCTAGCAAGACACATAACATGTACCCTTGCAAAGCACTTCTCCACTGGGTGTAGTGCAATCTTCCTATCAGATATATTGAACTTTAAAAATGCACATTAAAATGATTAGTGTGTAATAGTTTTGGCTAGGACACAGGTAATTTTCTCCAAAGGAGGTGCCACATTACAGCTATGTGCTTTAAACAGTCTTGATAACACAGGGGTATTTTAGTTACTGCTGAGCAGTGCTTACACAGTCATCATCCTACCCCACTAGGGAGGAGGCTGGGGCTGCACAAAAAGTAGGGAGAGGACACAGCTGGAACAGCTGACCCTAAGTGACTAAAGGGATAACCCACACCATATGGCATCATTCTTAGCATGTACAACTGCGGGAAGAAGAAGGAAGAGGAGGACACCCAGAGTGGTGGCATTTGTCATCCCAAGTCACCATTAGGTGTGATGGAGCCTTGCTTTCCTTGAAATGGCTGAACACCTGCCTGCCCCTAGGAAGGTGTGGAGTAATTCCTTGGTTTGGCTTGTTTTCATGTTTGGCTTTTCCTTTACCTAACAAAGAGTCTTATCTCAACCCACAAGTTTTATCACTTTTACTCTTCCAATATTTTCCTTCATCCCACTGCGGAAAAGCCAGTGAATAACTGTATGGGGCTTAGTTGACATCTGGAGGTTAAACCACAACATTATTCCTTAGAGCTTCTAGGGAGCTGTGGTGTTCCCACTTCACACAAAAGAGATCCAAGCCAACATGAGCATAAGACACCCTGCAGTACTTGGACTGGTGGGCCACATATCTCTCTTTTGAGAGGATGGCTTTGGCAGATGTGTCCCATGAACCCCTAACTCATCCTTTTGTTAGCCTAGAAAGTGGTAAAGTGCTAAATCCCTCATTTTGACAGACAAATAGCGAATATCTCTGGACTCCTTTCTTTAGACATAGATACTAAGAAATTCCTAGAGACAACACAGAGAGAACCATGTCTCAGATACCCTTGGGTATTTTCACATACTACAGGTAGTTCATTGGTTAGCAAAGGAAACTAGTGAGAAATGTGTATTGGATGCTGACCAATACTAACCTCTAAACCAGATACTGTTAAGAAGCCATTATGAAACTCTTGTGTTTTTATCTTTTCCTTTTCCCATGAAACAAGGAAATGCTGGCATGGTAACACCACTAAATTCCATAAAGACAGAGTCATGTTTATGTCTCATGTTTGAGCTTTTACATACTGTGGTCTCATCCTTACCTTTGCACTAGATTACTTATTTCATTATTCTTTTTCAAAACCTGACTCTAACACAGTGAATTTGTGTATTCTGGATGTACACAGAGGTGTTTTTAAAATCAGGATAAGACCAAAGTTTTCAGATACCCCAATGTTGTTTGCCAGTTCCACAGATAGGACAGAAAGTCAGACAATTAGCCAGAGGCTATTTTAAGTGGGTGTCTAGTTGCATTAAGTTTGTTGTGAACTAACCAGATTAGATCTACCAATTCAGGCTAAAGATCATGCCACCACCAGAGTACTGGTGGCCTTTGTGGCTTCCCTGAGAATTGTGCCTGTCTCTGAAACCTGGAGAAGGTTGGGGATCAGGCCACAGATTTACACATAATTTTTCTTTGGTCAAAAAAAGGGAAATCTGAATTTTGTGTTCACTGAGCTGTCCCATTGCCATTATTTAAGGTAGTCTCCAGTAATCTTACCTCCTACACATCAGGTCATTGCTTGTGAGTCATGGCAACAGAAAGCATAAGGTTGTCAAGGAAGGATGTCAGCTATGGAAATTTCCATCACTAGGGTTTCCATTTGGCATAATAGAATGTTTGCAGTAACTATGAGGATTCTCTGAGATGTTGCTCAACCAGCTCTCCTCACTGCTGGGGAGTTTTATAATGCCTGAATTCTCTAATGGCATAAGAAAATTCAGCCTTGGTGAAATAGGTGTGGGAGCTTTAGTGTGCAGGTGCAGGCTTGGTGGATGAGGCTGGGCAAGCATAGATTTGAGAAATTCAGGCATGCCAAGAGAGAAGTGCAGATGGACAATGCATTTGAAACAGCCATAGCTACTACGGGGTAAGTAATGAATCCTACTTGCCGAAGGGAAATCCTACTTACTGCCATTTTCCATAGCCTTCATCATTTCTTGACTTTGTGAGAGATGTGCCAGCTTTAAGGAATAATAGGTGCATGGTGAACCTTTGATTTTATTATCTGTTGTTTGCCATAGGAATTTGAAACCTAGGTGTTGACAATGACACAATAAAGTCAACAGACTTGACTAGTCTAGTCTCACTTGTAAGCCTGCTGAAAGGAACATGAAGTTTAAGTGATGTAATCAGCATCAGGAAATCAAATGGTAAAGTGAAAACTGCCCCTTTTTTTTTCCCAGACTAAGATGAAAATTAGCTGCTAACCCTACTGACAGCAAATAATGGTTTCTGCATTTTTCTTAGATGTTGTGTTGTTATTGGAGGTATTTTCAATGCACTGTATGAGGTAATGCTTAGTGTTTCTTAATAAATAAGCCTGAGGCATGTTCATAGTTGGCATAGTGGGTAATATTTTTAGTGGAAGAGTGTGGTAGTGTGCTGATGATGTACCTGATAAGATAAAGACTGAAAAAGTACATTTTTCTGCATGTTTAAACTTTTTAAATTATAAAATATGATCAGCTCAGTGTGATGATTCACTTGGAAAACAACACCATGGAACCAGGCCTAATTTATAAATTGACTTGGCTTTTTTGCTGCCACTCACAAAAAATACAGGTAAATAAAATGTACATTACATTTCCTGAGATGAACTATTCTTCCTCTTTATATTCTGCCGGTGTGAAATGTCATATGTGGATTTTCAGCCATGCCATTGCTAGATCTTAAGGGAAAGCAGGAGTACATGGGAAACTCTTCAGGAAATGAATTGTGCAGAAGGAAGTGATGCTGATGAATCACTAGGCTATACTTTTTGTTCTGAGTCAGAACCAAGCTGGTGCTTGGCAAGCTCATAATGGTGCATTTGCTGTTGAATTCCCACATTTTGGGTGAATACCCAATGTCATAGTGCTTTTCAGAGTAGTGGTTTCTGTGAACTCCCAGTCTGAGGAGTACATTTAGTTTTCCCTCCTTAGATTTCTCCTGCAGTTAGAAACAAACATTGTCAACATCTCCTCAATTCCTCTCCTCTTTTATCATGTCATGCCGTTCTGTGCCTAGCACTAATTGGCCTCTTTCTCAATGTTCTTACATGACATCTATGATTCAGAGACTGCTGGAGTCAATCAAATGTCTGTAATGACCTCAGAAGCTTGTGGCATGGGTCTGAAAAATTTTGCCAAATGACAAAAGAAAACATTTTAGTTCTCAGATTCCTTCTACACCCTACAGTGCCATCTTTGAGAGAAAGATCAGCAGCAAATACCTTAAAATAACACTTTAACTCCAAAATCATGCTACCTAGGCAAAAGGCTGCCCCTGATGCTCCATGCAGTCCTGCTGACACAGGTTTGTGTTCAGACACTGATAAGCTTCTCTCAGCATCTCTTTCTGTGACACACTTTCCAAAGCCAGTGAGATTCTCTCGTTTATTTATATCTCCCTATGTGTTTATATGCTTGACAGTTACTGAAGTGAATCTATGAAGTTCTTCATTACCATTCTACTCATAAAGGCATATTTCATGGTAACACAGACAATAGTACTTCTCAGTTTCAGCATCAGTCATAAAATTGTTACCTCTGCTTTTCTTGACAATTTCTTACTCCATCAAAATGAAGTTCAACATCATTACTTGGACTTCTGGGTAACATAGACTACATTGACTTTTCCATCCTTAACAGTTATTATTGTTGAGTTTAACAAAACACATAATCTTCAAACATACAATTGCGTGCCACCTGTTTCAGAAAGGTTATGGCTGGACAAAATTCTGTTTGCATTTTGATAGCAGAGGTGACTTACTGTCCTTTTCTGGATACTTGGTTTTCAGACAAGTTGTTCAAGTTATTTTATATGTATTGTATACACACTATGTATTTATATAAACATGATTTCCTTCAATCTATCACACAGTTCGTCATGGTGAGTATAAAGAAAACCTGTTCTCCCAGCTCTGCAGATGGCAGAGAGAGGCATAACAGAGGTTAGAGCAATATCAATATTGCAATCATATTTAAACAGTTTGAGCCACGCAGATGGTAAGCCTTGACTGGGCCTTTTAGTTCTTTTAAACCACAGTCAATATGGGTTTTATCACTAAAGGGAAACAATGAAAGGTCTTTCTTTAACCTCAGTGCAACCATCATTCTGGGGGGAGATAGCAGTGTCATTTACAGTACAAACTCTTCTGCTATCTCAGAAGTTTGCATGTTCTTTACATCATGAGCAAACTCTCTGTGGATCTGCAGCTAAAATGTTTTACTCTGGCACTTTGAGCCAACAATCATATGAAGGTAATTTCTTACAGAAATTGACTCAAAATTCTATCACTATACAAAGGATTCAGTAGCCCAAACATAGCCCAAGCGTAGCCCAAACATAGCCCAAACATTGATAGCCTCATGCTATCAATGGCAGACTCAGATACCTAATGCATCTGGATATCCAAGGCACTTGCATGGCACTGGCAGATACAAGGTATTCATGCAGTAAATCTGCTGATCAGGCATACTGTGTTCAAATGGCGCTAAAAGGCAATGTTTAAGCAGTTCACATGAGTCCCAGGGGCAGGATTCCCATCACAGGCTCAGATTACTGAAGGCAGATGTCTTCTCACAGATGTTTACATGGAAGCCTGGTGGTTAAGTCAAGGTAGATCAGTCTGGCTGCTCACAGGTGAGGCACTGAAAGTCAGGTGCAAATATCTTCAACACCCCAGGGAATCTGGTATTGTTAGAGGCCTGGTGACTATGCTTGTGTATGGGTAGATGAGACAGGACTGTACTCTGAACCTGAGGGCTAATGTCAGTATGTGGCTCACAAGCAGCTTAAAGGTCCTCCATCCACAAAACAAAGTAATTGCATCCATAATTTCCTTAAGGAAACATTCCTTGGCCCATGTTATCCTCTAAACCATGTCCGTGCTCCTTCTGACAGGTTACCAGCCTGCACCAAAACCAATCTAGAGTGTATCTTAAAGCATACAACAATAAGGATGCTCACAGGACAGCAACAAAGCCTGTACCTGAACTGCTTTTGCACCTTGAGAAGACAAGAATGTTGTTTCAAGTAAATCTGTTTCTTCCTATCTGCCCCCAAAAAGTATAAAAACTATTTCTACTTTAAAATTTGAAGCTATTAATGTCTAATGCATTTAATTCTTATTTTTGGCATTTTCTCAGTTCAAAAGCTTTAGGAAAGATCATCATGGTGGAAATTTTGCTATATAAAATATAGCTATGATTAATTTTGTAGCACCACAAAACACAATAGAACAAATTATAGTTCTTAAAAACATTTTCTAAATATTATTTTTAAAATAACACCATTTATATGTTTCTAGCTCTCAAATTATTATGTATTTTTCTTTCTATACCAAAAAAAAAAAATTGTAAGTTATTCAAGAATCTATTCTAGTTACTTTTCAGGTGTATCTCTAATGCTCAGTGGCTTCATTTCAGGGATGCAATTCCCAGTAAATGCCATGTCTTTAAATCCTGTGAACAGGTACTTTTCAGACCTAATAGCTACCCTGGTGAACTAGCAGTCAGAATAGGAACAGACACGCATGGTAATTCAGTCTACCCCTAAACAGATATTAGTAGCTCATAAGTAGCTTTGTATTATTATAATCATAAATATTTTCCAGTTCTAAAGTGATCTTGGAGAGGATGAGGGACTCTTTGTATAATAATCCATTACATCATGTAGTTAGACCTTTAGTATCAGTTATAAATTAAAATTTGGAGTAATGTAGGCATTTTAGCATCCAAATAGTGCAACCAAGCTGAAATTGAGGTCAGTATTCTCTTAAATTAAAGAATATTTACTCCCTTCTGTTCTGAAAATGGCTGTTTGATGCTATATCTCAAGATTTTATTATGAACCCTTGTGATAATCAATATTTTTCTTCAAACATCAGGTCCTCAAGTATTGTATTTATAGAACAGTCTCAGCTTTTGTTTGAAATAACCTAGGATTGCAGAAATACTTGAAAATGTGAACACCATGTAACTCAAATGTGGCTGATCTAGGTAAAAGGGAATTTTCACCACCATTAAAATATGTCATTCAATTTTTCAACAGCCTTGTGTAGTTCTGACACAGAGAGAGAAAGGAGGAATTTATTTCAGTGTAAGATTTTGACAATATAATAACTTGATGGAGGTATATGCATTTAAAAGTTACTGAAATACTAATTTCAAGCAGACAATTAGTAATAATTGACATATGCAGTGATTTATTGCCAGCCAGGGACATAGTTTATTAGCAGATGTAACTGACAGTAGCTGCAAGAAGTTGTGCATGAAATCTGGATTTAATTCCAAAATTTATGTTTACTGACATGGAGGTGGGATATTACTTGCTCCTCTAAGAAAAGGCAAAGGTACAAGAGGGAGTCCTGTTTGCATCTCCTTCATAATTATGTGGTTAACTGACATGGTCATCGCACCAGCACGCCAAAATGGTGGCTGCGTAATGAGATGCTCCAGCAAAAACATACATTTTATATACCTGCAAATGCCTGAATCAGTCTCTCAGTTCAAAGAGTTTCCCCCCATTATTTTCAAAAAGCAAGCCCATCTAATTCTGCTCGAGGCAGGAGATTTGTTGCTGGGCACAGTAGAACCATGTATTGTTTTCCCCATGCAACTGACTCACAAGCCAAGATACCGAAGGGCACATTTCTGAAGCCTCCAAGGGCTCCCAGTCATACTGGCAGCAGTCTGGCCTTCCTGAAGGAGGTGTCTAGTCTGTATCTCCCAACCACACTGCCTCTCACAGATTGCTTTTTGTTGGCATCCACCCCCTACATGGCTATGCCAGAAGAGTAAATAAACACTGGGATACCCTGGCACTAGGAAGCATTCTCATAATGATGAAAAATGAGGATTCCACAGACTGTGTGACTCAAGTTCTCTCTCCAAAGATGAATTAGCTGAAGTCTTTCCTATGGCCAGATGATGCCTAACCCTATGTGAGAGAAGTGGGGGTTGAGGGTAAATGCAGCTTGCTCTCCTATGCTTCTTAGCACAGCCTGGAATAGAGACAGCTCACTGCCAGCATATCTATCCCATTTGCTTACAGCTGGAAACAAGTAAATACAGTCTTTTAGATAAATGGAGATGCCCTACTCCCTGCATAGAGAAAATCAGGCAACAGTCCCTTTTGGAGATCAAGAGGCTCAGCACCAACCTCACACCTGCTCACCTGAGCTGTTTTTTTCCCAACCTTTTGCCAAAATGTCTGAATGATACTATCTCTACCTGAAAATAGTGGCAAAACTGTTGGAATGTTTATATGAGCATCTTGATTCACAAGGGACTGATATATCAAAATGAGAGTCTTTTGCTGAAAGCAATTACATGGATTAATTACCCCAAAGAAAAATATTTTCTCTCTTTCCATGGAGTTGTGGAGGAGAAAACATTATTAACTTGGATGTTTTATTTACTAAAATTAGATGAGATCAAGACGCATAGCATGTAATTTTGTTTACCAGTTGGGAAACTGTTCTACTGCACCTGCACTTACCTTTGAAGCTGAGTTACATTACTCTAGACATGTAGGAGTAGAAACAGAGAAGGATATCTGATGTGGTAGCCTGGAAGTGTGGTGTCAGGTGCTTGGGTCCTAAATATTTAGGTGCACAATTTCATCCATAGTTTACATGGTCACATTAATTTTTATTCCAGCCCTGTAATGGCTGTTTAGTTTTGAGAGGCAGTGTAATCTATGACTGACATTAAATAAACTCAGTTATCATTATGATAACATGTTTTAGAGAGCATCTCAAGGTAAAAATATTTTAAATGTGTATGATAAAACAACCGACAAAGATCATGATAATAAAAAGAAATTAATTTAGTGGTTCTGGTGATTAATTATGTTAACTCAACTCTGGAGGTTTATGGCATTCCTCAATCTCAGAGAGTGAATTACAGCTTTTTCTTGCACAAAGAAAGATTTCACAAATTATGTAAGTGAGAAGCTTTTGTATTCTTCTATTCCAAGTACCATTTCAGGAACTAAAGCCGTAAGTTGAAACTGTGCTTCACACATTTCAGAGAAATTAGTTTGCATAACAGGAAAGAATGAACCTGGGTTCCCAGGCAGCAGTATCATGATATAGTACCTAGTACACATGAAGGGAGTGGCTTCATATTCCTTGTGCCACAATTTCAGTTTTTATGCACTTTGTTCACCTCTATATTGTCTGGAACTCTTTTTAGAAAGAAGAAAACCTGCCTTGCCTATGAATGTTGTTATTCCATGTGATTTTCAGTGGTGGAATCTGGGAGTATAGGAAGTGTGATAGAAAAACACAGAAACACTGCTCCCTCTCTGGTTTCCTTGGGTAAGGAGTGAGTGAGAAAGGAGACAGAGCCTCTAACCAGAAAGCATGCATTACATCGGGTGCAGGGTCACAGCAAAGTTCATCATCCTCATGATCATGATGATGATCATAATCCATAATAAAGGTACTGAAGGCATGTTTTGGTCTCGTGGGTCATCCCACTACCAAGCAGCTCTGTGGCATGTGCCTGAGGCTGCTCAGTCGAGCCCTGCTCCATGCAGGGGGCTCGTGGCAAACCACAGCTGAGTCCTTGGAGCGGTCCTTGGCTGTTGCCTGGTAGCATGATGTCCTGCACGTACCCCATTGTGTTGAAAGGGCAGAGTTAATGAATGTTTAGGTTGTCTAAATGTTTACCACACACTAAACCCTGTGGGTATCACTGCCCTCACCATACCATGAGTGGAAGAGCAGTGTGCGCCCAACTTCAGGTGCCTACACGGAGACCAACATGTTAATGTCATTCAGGCTCAGATACTGAGCTACTCTGCTTCTCCATGCATACTTCCTGGTGGCCTGATGGTATGTGACTCAGAGCTGCTGACTTTGGGTATCTAGTATTTGACTGTCTAAAGGTAATCTACTTGTTTTGTGCTTTAGTGGAGAGAAACAGGCATGTTCAGATGGTGATTCAACTGCCTATTCTAGATTCCTGTCCTACACTAGAGTGATTTGCCTGTCTCCTGCCATTCACTGAAGACAGCGCCTGATCAGCTAACTTCTGAACTTTTAGAGGTATAATGTTAAATGAGATTAATGCATGCCTAGGTGGTTACTTGTGAGCTATTTGATTACAGATCACAAAATGGAACCAGTATTACTAGAAGAATAAAATCCAGGTACACACCAAAATGGCTTTTATGTTGAGTTTTGTTGTCATATATGTGCAATATATCCTGGTAATAAAACTGAAAAGAAGGTTTATGTGCACCTTTGCACATGTTCATGTACACAAAAAAATTAAGGTGTGTTGTGAAACTACCTGTTTTAGCTGAATAAATGGGACAAACTTCCAGGCACGCAAAAACTTAGAGGTTTTTGTGTGTGTGTATATATATATACACACACAAACATATAAAGTCCAAGTACACATTTCATGTTCTTTAATGACATGCCATAACATTACATGCAGTCCCTTCAAAATGTCCCTTTTTTGAAAAAACAATTGAATACATGTACTTACATATACTCTAGCATATGGAATAGTAGTTCTGAGTCAAGTTTAGTTTGGCATATTAGCTATTTGACATAGCAGAGATAAACAGAGAGATGTACACTTGTGTGTGGCTGTGGCTGACTGCCCACACACCTACATGCAGTGTAAGCACTGGTACGTCAAACCTGTAGGGCTTGCTCCACACTTCAGTGCTTGATCAGGCTGCTCTGCAACTGGAAAACAGCCTGGAAGGCTTCACTTGGCCTAAGATGGTGAAAGGCATTGTAAGGAGCTCTAAACTCCTTTCTGCTCACTTTGCTGATGGTGTCTACAAGAGGGCAGGAGAGATGACGTGGTTGCTCCACTACATTGCCAAAGAATGCGCCCCCAAGCCCCAGGGAGATGTGAGCTTAAAATCAGCCCAGGTGCTCAGCAGTGAGATCAATCCCATGCCAGGACTGGCACAATGATGTCACTTCAAACACACTAAGCACAACTGGGGATAGGCCTCATAAATGAGAAATAAAAGGAAAAGAAAGTAAAATAAGAGTGTACTAGCCATAAAATAATTTATTTGGAATATGTGCCTAAATTTTGTAGATTTAAAACATTCCTTGCTATAGTGTTTATTTTGCAGACACTCACTGTGTTGTGACTAATGAATTGATGTCAAGAACAAGAAATCAATGAGTTGCAGAGATCTAAATCTGTGTTTTAATAATAAAAAACCCCCCATTATCTGCATTGTAATTTCTTAACTTCTTTTCATGTAATAATATAAGTACTTTTTAATGTAAAAGTAATAAATAGTAATAAATTGAAAAGTACATTAACTCTTTTCCCAGCTGCAGCTCTTGAATTTTATTTTATTTACTTCTGAAAATACATCTCAGGGCCAAACTTTGCCCTTACCTGTATTTGTCTCTGAAGTCAAGGTCCATGTCTGTAGGTCTGAAAGAGTGGAATGGTTGGGGTTTTTTTTCTTATATCCTGCCCACATAAATCTCATCTATGGACCTTATCCAAAATCTTCTGAAATCAAAGGAAGTTTATAATGACTTCAATGGATTTTGAAGTAGAATTAAATTATTATGAAATGGTTTTAATTAGGAAAAAAAAAACCAAACAGATAGTTCTTCAAAGCTAAAACTTTTCATTTTCATATGTAATAGCTATTTTTTGATATAATCAGAGGCTTGAAAATCATTTGAATTGAAATGTTAAAAAAAAAGCTTTTTTTCCTTTTCTCTTCATTTGTTATTTAGAAATATTGACTGCAATAACAATTATGTTGTTCATATAGGATTTTAAAATAAACATTTCTTTATTATCAAGCTAAAAATACCAAAATATCTGAGTTCTGTGTTCTTTTGTTTTCTTTCAAAAATATAATGAAAATTGAGATATCCCTCCTCATTCCAAGTGGGATTTTTTTTTTAAGTATGAAGAAAATTTCAATGGGCAAAATTTATGAAGAATTCCCCTTTGGCCCAGGCCTTTAGGAGCAGAATAACAGGTGAGTAAGTTCATGCTTCATGACAATGCCAGCTGCAATTTCCTTTATACTGAGTTAGGCTCACTAAAATGAGACAGAGCTCGTTGAGCCTAAAAAAAGAAATTTGGAAAAAAAAAACCCAAGCCAAACAGTTTGTCTCTTCCCAACCCTACAAGCCACCCCCAACAACATATTTGCTGTCACTGGAGGAGACAAGCATTGATAACTTGAATCTTTCAGCTTTTGTCTGGAGCAACGTAGCGACCTGGAGGTTGCTAATGAGTCTCAACATTCAGCTGCTAAGTGAAATTGTGATGGATAGACCTTCCAGTCTCCTCATTGAATTATAGAATAAAGGAGGTCTTCCTATTGTGACTAAACATTGGCTGAAATGCCTCAGCAGAATAACTGTAAAGTGATTTCTGAAAAGTAATGTCTTTATGGAAATGCATGAATAAACAAATTTAAGGTATATCTCATTAAACTGAAATTAGGTACTGTCTTGAATGATAGAAGTTCAGTCAAAACCTACTAAAGGAACAAAAGCTATTAACTGTTCCAAAATGCAGATTTTTTTTTCCGCCAACAAGCCTTAATTTGAATGAATATTGTGAAATTAGAAAACAACAGAAAAAAAAAAGAAAANATTTTCAAAACCTACTGTTTAGCAGATATGATATAAGGAAAAGAAGTGTTCATTCTTTTTGGAGAAGTCAGCTTAAAAGCTTTAAAATCAGGATTGCGCAGTCCTGGTTCTCTGTTCCCTTACAGTATGTGTTCCGTAAATTTTCATTTGCTGCTAAGCTATTATTCTAAGAGATCTCAAACTGTATTACAGTATTGGCTACAGATGGATACGGATACTGATACGGATATGGATATGGATATGGATAGATATAAAATGCTATCTGTATTTAAGGGTTATGTCAGTATCATGAGATGCTCTATCCTACATCAGATCAGAACTGTCAAGTTTTCCCTGAAAGAGGCTCCACTTGAGCAGTGCAGATGCAATCATCTGTGAGATAAAAGCCCTGAGAAATCCAGGGCAATTCACAACTGCCATCTTTTAAAAGACTCTCTGTTATATTCAGCAAGTTTTTTTAATCTAGCCCCATATTTTAGAATGCAAAAATGCAAAGAGAAGTGCTTTAACCTCTTGACCAGATGTATTGTTGACTCTGGAGAAACCAAGCAGGAAAGGGGAACAAGAATACTATGGCTTAAGTGCTGAAAAGCAGAGTGAATAATTTATGTGAATGTTTGGGATGATGTGTACAGGAATAGACCAGCTATCAAGTAACCATGCAAATTAATATAGATTACTCATCTGACTTGACTGAGAAATTTTGAAATGAGGAAAATGATGCCTGATATTTTTTCGACTAGGACAACAAGGCTAATTGTAAAGGGTAAAATTATGTAGATGCCAACTCCAGTCTTTGCATTAACTCAACATAATAGAGTTGGTGCAGTACTTGAGACTCACATTTAAAAGGAGTGCGTGAAATTTATATCTTGAAAAAATTGCATTCATAGTTCCATTCAAATCCATTTCTCTATATGCATAAATTATAGAGTAAATAGCATTGCCCATTGCAAAAACTCACTTTGGCTCAGATGAAGAGTGAGATTGAAGCAATATTTGAAATCTAGGTTTTGAGTCCTATACTGCACATTACTGTGACTTTACATGAAGTATTTTCAAGGTGATAGGTAGAAAAAGCTTTCTGTGTAAAGTATACACTCATATTTGTCAAATCTGCATCAACCATGTTTGAGATCTCTCAGGCTACATTTACACTATCAAACAGCTTAGGTCCCCAGCTCAGACCTGGTTCTCTGTTCCCTCACAGTATATGTTGCATAAATTTTCATTTGCTGCTAAGCTATTATTCTAAGAGATCTCAAGTTATATTATAATATTGGCTACAGATAGATATGGCTATGGCTATGGATAGATATAAAATGCTATCTGTATTTAAGGGCTATGGCAGTATCATGAGATGCTCTATGCTACATCAGCTCAGAAATGTCAAGCTTTCCCTGAAAGAGGCTCCACTTGAGCAGTACAGATGCAACCATTCTGCATCACTTGGCTAAGGATCCTGCTGTCAGTCTCTGCGTCGGTATCAAACGATGCAATGCTTTGCAGAAATAGCCCATGTGGCTCTTAATAAACCCTGTTTTGACAGAAGAGTGAGGTGATATCACAGAGATTAATGGCTTCTTCACTTAGATCTTTAGCTAAAAAAAAGTTGCATCTTTTCATTCTGGAAAGTGTGAAAAATGAAAATGGGAAGACCATGCTTTGTTATTTATCTCTATTTTTCTTCCCATCAGATATAGCAACTACCATGTCCCATGCAAGATTTTCCTTAACATGGCTAGCAAAAGCACAGTAGGAGATACCAGTGAGGAATGTACATCTTGCAGTAAGAAGTCTATTAATTAATCTCATCCATAGCAATGGCTGACAGTGTTTTAAATTTTTCAGAGCAAAACTATTTCACTAGAAGTTCCATAATCCAAGATGAAGTGAAAGGCCTGATATTTGATAAAAACATAGAAGTTAACAGCTTCCAAGTTCAAGAAAGGGAAGATACAAATTTGAGAACATTATGTACTAAGAGTGAAAAATGTAGATGAAAACTCTGCCCATATTGTTATACTTACTGATTTAGGAATAATTTCCTATATGTGTAAAGGTTGCATTTTGATATCTTGCCCAGAATACACACTGGACAATGCCATGTCTCTCAGTATTGAATAATTTTACTCTGAAATCAATACTTTCAGAAGCCATGAGTCTGTCTGCTTTCCCAGCATACTTGTCCTTTTTTTTTTTCTTTTTATTCCTTTTTTTTTTCTTTATTTGCTTTGTTTGGATAATGCTTCCCTATCCATAAAGTGCTATGTAGAGCTGAATATCTAACTTTTATGGGAGTTAGATATTTATTAGGTTGTTAAACTAGGTGAGCAAGGTACAGGACTGTAAGAGAAGTGTAAACAAGAACTTTGAGAAAGACTGCTTCCAGTGGGCTGTATTTAATTCAGAATTCTAATTTGCAACTGAAACAGTAATTATTGCTCATCTGGATACTGAAGAAAGATTGATCTTGAGAAACATATTCATCAGTGTCAAGGTGGATTTGACCAAAGAGAGACATTTCTGAGGTAGAGGTTTCCACCTGAGCTAAGGCCAGTCTTGCTGGTAGAGGCTGAAATTTTATTAGGTCACTTGTTATAACCTGGAAAGGAAGACAGGACTTCAAACCTACAAGCCTTTTTTCAAATCAGAAAGACTGAAAAGCCCAGAAGTTTTTGCTACTTTTACCAACACTAATCTTGGTTCAAATACAAGATTTCACCTCTACTTAAAAACTTTGTTTCACCTTTGCCCTTTAGACAATGAAGGTTACAGCAATATCTGAGGTAGTTACCACTTTGTAGTCAGTGGTGACAAACAGGAACTTACTTCATATTCCTTTTTCTGCATCTACAAAATATTGAAATTAACCTTTTACTTATATTGCCTTATGTTTCTTATTTTATGTTAAGTGGTGACAATGATTGACTTAAATAGAAATGTCACGAGTTCACTCACATCAATCCTATCTGATGCCTTTACATTAGACATAGTATAACTAAGGTAAAATAAAATTCTGTGGAATCAATTTATCCGATGAAATTAGCCTTTTGATAGCTAGCATTAAGAATATAAACTTGCTAATCAGAACAGCCTGATGGAAATAATAATTTAATATGCTAAAGGAAGCTGTGGAAATAACTGACTTGTGTGATGTGCTTTGTGACTATTGGAACAAGGAAGATCTAAAAACAAATAATTATAAAATGGGCTTTTAAATTCATTGCCTGCTGTAATGAATACTATGAGTTTCTAAGAGTTCTCTATGATTCATCTGCTCTTGGAAAAGACTTCCTCTTCTTCATCATTTATCACAAGTGAAGGAAAATTCTGAGTTCAAAGGTCATCTAGGTTACTGAGAGTTCATAAAAATTAATTTTAGTTCTTGTTTATACATAAAAATGCTGCATTTTAAATTATTCTATATTATTTTGATGATTTTATTTTTTTTACATACCAGCTGATAGTTGAGTGTTCTCTGAAAAAATGGGCACATTATTTCGGTGCCAGTCCAGGAGTTGAGAAGTCAAGACCACTGTTTCAGCAGGCTTCCTTGGGCACACAGCTTAAGCCAGTTTTTCAAAGGTATTTAGGCATTGGTCCAGTCAGTGTTGCAATGATTCTGTAATCTATCAGAGCTGTTACATGAACTAATAGCTCTAAGTTAAATCAACACAGTTTAAGCATAAAATAAGATGAAATTTTTCACAAGGCTAATTAACCCTTGTTAGCAACAGACTATACACACAACAAATTCACCAGATCCCCAATTCTAAAGCAAGGTGGGAAATCTTTCCAAAGGATATCACTACTTTAGTAATGTTATAAAAAATTGTCACTGTGCTTTGGGGTCTATGAGCTTGAGTGTCACACTATCAGCTATGGTCTCTATCAGCTTCCAAATCTACCTACCTTAATTTCTTTTTCTAGCGACTGCTATTACCTACCTGTTTCTGCAAGGCACTATATGG
Organism: Donacobius atricapilla; assembly: GCA_013397315.1. Lineage (NCBI taxonomy): Eukaryota > Metazoa > Chordata > Aves > Passeriformes > Mimidae > Donacobius > Donacobius atricapilla. The sequence goes on from WBMY01005669.1 coordinate 1,100,423, forward strand.
TCTTTATGTCTGGCAACTTTTGAGATCTTTATCCTCATTAAAAACTGCTGAAACAGAGAGGTATTGTACCCTATGGCTTACCTGTAAGATATTTTTAGGATTTACTCAGATTCAAGCATCACCGTTTTCCCCAGACCAGTGGCATGTCTATGCTCCAGAGTGACGCAGTAGCAGGGGCCGCTGCCCAAATTAACAGGCTTAATGAGATGCAGAGGTTTCTCACAAAGCATCCCCCAAATATGACATGTACCTAGCTTGTGGGAGAGGGATGTGTCTTCCCCTCTGGAAGAGAACTGAAATCTCCAGCCATCCCTGAGACACGATCTTGGAGAGCGGGAGAGGAGCATGGAGCACACCACAAGGCCTAAGCAATCCTTGATTGCCGCTGAAAGGAATTTAAATTTCAAAATCAGCTGCTTCTACAATACCTCATAATGAGCTCTGGCTTTTTAATTAGTGATCTAGTGGAAGCCTATGACAGGCACGTGGATATTGCTGTGTGATAAAGCAGGCCCAAAGGCAGTGCAGCAAAGACTGAGCAGTGCTATGAGATTGTGGGCATGACTTTCATCTGATTTCACAAGGCATATTTTCTAAATCACAGATCCCTGTTGTGTGTGTCCTCACCAGGTTTACAACATCCACTTCAGAGAGGGCAGAAGAACTAGATACATGAAACATGACTTTTCAATGTCACAAACACCAAAAACACCACTGGCCAACTCCAGCTTTAAAAAAATCTACTTGTGTAACTGAAAAATATCTTAGTTTACTTTTGCAACAACATGCATTGGGAATCATGTTCAGGTGGTTCTGGACATTGACCTTTGTGTTCTTTTTAGTGTCACTGCTTTCTCAATTGAAGTCATCTGGAAAACGTGACTAACCTTTTTTTTTAAATCTTTCCTATGGCTGTATGACAATTAGTGTTGTTAGATCAAATATAGCCCTCTGTTGCACTTGATTTTGAGTTTAAAGATTTTGAAACTAGGGTAAGGAGTGTATTTTAAGTTTGACATACTTTTGGTTATTTAATGACTATGCCTTTAATATAAGGATCAGAGTGCATCTTTGTTTCCATTTGCCTAAATCTCTCCACCCTCTTTTTCTCTATCATGTTATCAGTACTCAAGGAGACACATGGGACTGATGTACAGTTATTGCTTGTAAGTGACATTTCTACTGCAAAGTAATGAACTCGTGTATGTATAAATATTGGTATACCTTTCACACAATTTGTTCTGTTCTTCTGAGGATATTGATGATAAAATCCCAAGTAAAAAAAAAAATAAACAAACACAAACAAACAGGCCCCCCCCAAAAAAAAAAAACAAACAAAAAAACCTCCCAGAAAACCCCTACTGAAGCTGCAGTTTCAGGACACAGTAGCTATGGGACAATACCGCATCTAAAAAGCTTGTCTCTTCTGCAGTCTACCCCCCTGCCCAGCTCTCATCCCAGAGCATTTGTGTAACTTGTGCTGCCTGCCTGTTCCCTGAGCATGCACCGAGCTTCTGAAATGGTCTGGGCTAAAGAAAAGCTCTGATTAAATGGGGTTCGGAGCCCCACCTGTCAAACAGTTGTGCTGATAAAGTGCAGAGCACCTAGCACTACAGCACTGGGAAGAAGAAGAAGGACATGGAGGAGGAAGAGGAGCAGGAGGCGGAGAAGGAGAAGAAGAAGAAGAAGAAGAAGAAGAAGAAGAAGAAGAAGAAGAAGAAGAAAGAGCAGGGAGAGGAGGAGGAGGAGCAGGGGCAGGAGCAGGAGCAGGAGCAAGAGCAGGAAGAAGAACTAATAGCTGAAGCTGGGTGGATGGGAATTCCCAAGACTAGCACTGCCACTGAGTCTGTCTGCTGACAGACAACAGCCAGAGCCTGAAGGATGAAAGCACCTTGAAAAACAGTAGGATAACAAAATTGTAATCCTTTTACTGAAATGTTGGTTATTCTCCTGTCCTCATCTTTTAGAGAAGTAATGAATGCTCAAACACCTTTCAGGACTTTGCATGTGAAATATTTTCCCTGGTTCAGTTTGTGGGAATGACTCACATTTTTGAGCTCTTCCTCTGTGCTCTTTGCCCTCTTCATATGCAGACATGACTTCTCTGGTAAAGATTTGATGTGGATGAATGTGCATGCTGGCATCTGGGAATAAGTCAGATAACTTTTTTTTCCCAGTTTCCTGCTTAATTTCACAAGGTGACAGCTCCAGTTAGTCTCAAAAGGCATAATATCCTGTATTTTCTGCATAGTGAAAGAAGTTGTCTTTTTTCTAGGATACAATAGAGATCAAAAATCTTCAAATTACTTTAGTTAAGAAAAATGTGACTTCTCTGTTCCAAAGAATTAGGGGTGGCATTTTTTTGATTGGTGCTGAATATGACAATATAAGCCAATAATACCTGGATTCTTAGCTCTCAAAATATTTCTTTTCTGTTTTGAAGCTGGTATTCTGTTTTAAAGTAGTTTTTTACGTAACTGAGCTGTCGTCACTTGCAGATAAGGGCTGAAGGTACAGATCAAGTTTGAGCATGTACCTTTATACAAGGTCTCACAATACAAGGTCTCACAGAGATCCTGGTAGTGTGAACTATTCCTGAAACATTGTTTTGACTTTCACTCAATACTTTAAGTCTATTTAGTCATGTCAGGGACTTTGACAGTGGTCTGAGATGTGTTATTAATCCTATAGACTGTCTAATTTATACACAGGCAAAAACTATGCAGGTGCATGAGACTACCCAGACTTGGCCTTCACATTTGCCTTTAACAGTTTTGATCTTATCTCAATGATAAAGAATTTCCATGATAAAATGATTAGGTAGAAGCAATTTGACCAGATATTAAGCAATAGCTGTAGATATACTAATCTTTATTAGTTCATTGTGGAGTGACTAAGATTTTGAAAGAGATCTTGGTGACATAAAAATAAAGCGGCAAATAATTCAATTAAAAAAATATGGAAGACATAATTTTTTTTGTGTGTGTGAAAGCATGAGAGAGCTAAGGAAGTATTTTCATTACATTTGTTATTCAACAAGGACCTACATCTGTTTCCAGTTTGCACTGACTATTGACACATCTGGCTATTTGGCCTTAAAAACTACAAGTTGCTGTTGTGGCATTATTCTCTGAATCAACATTTTAGACCACCCGGAAAATAATATAGCAAGTGCTGTGAGAAGGTTGTGTTATTTGTAATAAGATTACCTTTTGGCACCTAAATGTATTGTACAAATGGGATTCTGTCATCTTCTGTTTTATAAATTATAGTTTTGCATTTTTTACACCTGTGGAGAAAATAAGTCTCTAGCCAAAGGGCTTACTAATTGACAGAAATAAATCAGGATGACCTGATAGAGTTTCAAGTAGATGCCAGATACAGTAGTAACTACTTGCCTTACATGGAAAAATACCTTTGTTTCAGTAGAAACAAAATACAGCTAAAGTCACACAACTGAGAAAGATGTTTCTTTAACCTATGAGGAGATGTATTTTTTCTGATTAATATCCCACTGTTGGGAGTGAATACTGTCCAAGTCCTTGACCCTTCAAACATTTTTTTTCTGTAACAAATAGTTAAATTTTCTCCATCAGCAGTTTGAGAGTAGCAATGCAGTCTAAGAGTGTGAGAGATATATTTTGTGAAGTATATGGTGAAAACTTTGAAAAGTCAAAGGATAAGATCACAGGACAGAAGGAACCACCTAGATTATCAAGACTGGTCGTTTCCAATTGCATACAAAAGATAGGATAGTCCTGAAGGATTCACAAAACATCTACTCCAAACACCCCCTCAAACCACAGGCCAAAACCCAGTTCCAATACTCTGTCACAGATTTAAAACATAATAGAAAAAGACTACCAGCCACAGCTTCCATGTGCCACAGGAAGGAACATGATGAAACGTTTATTTGTTTTATTACAAATACTTTTAGACTCCGGTAATTTGTTGTTTTTTAAATAATAGTCTAGATAATCTATATGGCCATGTGAAGCTGCAGTACATTTTCACTTGATGCATTGAATTACATATGGAATTAATTTGACCTTCTGCATAAAACTAACCCAAGCTTTGGAGATGCATAGAATAAAGATATATAAGAAATAATTTGCTGGTTTTTGATAAATTGCAGGTTTGTAAATGCTTTTGTGTGCTTTCTCTGAGAAAGTTTAGACAACCTCAACAGTTATTTCCATTTCTTCAGATTACAGCTGCAGTTTTTAACGTGCATTATTGAATTTTTAATTTCTTTAATAGCTAAAGAATAAAAAGTACAGAGGGCAAGGCAGCAAAATCACTAGGAGGCAAGAGCAGATGATGAATACTGTATTCTTTGCAGTGCTATACTATTCTCTGCTATTCTCTTTAGGCTTGCTCTTTGTCCTCTTTGACATTGTGTCCCTGTGAGTGGTCTGATTTCTCTTGTTTTCTCCTTAGGATAAGAATCTGAGGGCAGCCTTTGTGGTAGGGAATTGCCACATCCTGCCAGGCATGCTGCCATACAGTTCATCAGCCTTGCCCTGTCTTCTGTGCACCTTCATGGCAGTGATGATGATGCCTTTCGCTAGCTGCCTGGCCAACCTCAGTGTCAGCAATTGGATAGAGCACACCCAGTTAGGAAATATCTGCACTAGTGCACAGTTTTCCAGCAATCAAACAGATGCAAGAACAACTGAAGCAAAACAAATATGTAAAAATAGAAACTACTCTGGGTGATTTTCTTTTTCTTGTGCATTTAGTGGACTTAGGACTTCTGCAAGACCTTTGGAAGGTGATTTAGGGCTAGTTTGATTATGCCTGTTTTGAACTTTATCTTTGCAGTGCCTGCAAAGTTTATGCCCAGTGCTCAGGGAATTAAGTCAAAACACCTACATCAGGTGCTTAGGCAGCCTAATCAGACAAGTAAGAAAGTTAGGCATCTTGAGAGGATGATTCAGTATCCCACATATTGGGCAATAACTTGCCCAGATTTCTGAGGCCTCACAGTTAGTGCTCTCTGCAGGAAGCAGGGAGATGCCTGGTTCCCCTCCCAAATATGTTTATGCAGTTTGCATGTGGGAGATTTAGAAAAAAAGTAGAGACTGGGATCAGGACCTCCCTCCCTCCCAGCTGAGTGACCTACCAAGAGGTTCCTGAATTATTTGTTGTTCTCCTCCCCACAGTAAGGCAATGATCTGCTTAAATCTGAATCTTGCTTAAATAAACAAAGCCTTAACAGGAGGAAAGTAGAGCAAGTAGCTGCTCTACAGCGTGGAGTTTAGGACTCAGCTCAAGCTAAAAAGGCTCAGGCATCTAAACTTCCTGCATCCTTCGTGAATGTTTAAACCATAAAACTGATATGTAGAGGTCAGACTGTATTTAGCAGGCTCTGCTTTTGTGAGTACCTAATCTCAAATAGAGTACAAGAGCCTGAAACCTATGTAATTAGCAGTGCCTCTCCCAAATCCTGGGTTACCTGTCTAAGTTCTGGGGAAGGGACAGGTCAGTGCTGTCTTCTACTGGCTGGATCCCAACCATTTTCTTGTCAGAAGGAGGGCTCATTCATACAGTGCAAGCATCTCCTTTTATCTACTGATTGTATTAATCAACTCAGGAGTCGAGCAGTCATCTCCAAAGCACTCGGGAATGGTTCCCTGTAAAATCAAGAGTGTGTTTCCACTCTTATGAAGCTCAGAGTTACCATTTACAGAGACTCAAACTGTTGAGGTACCAAGGTGCTTCAAGTTGTAGATAGGATTTTCAGGTAATATGAAAACACATTCTTGAAATTTGGACCTGGTACGTCGAGCTACTGTGCTGCTTTAAAACAATTTTTCTTTAGATACAATCCTTTAAAGATTCAAATGTGCCTTATTGTGAAGCAAGAGGAGATCGAATTACTTTTGGGGACTATTTTGGTGTCACTCTTTTGGGTGCTGCCAAATATGTGCTCTCATTTATTCTTTGGCTAGAAAAGCTAAAGATAACACCTAAGAAGTTAACATTTTCAGTCAGATGGCAAAGGTTTGAAGTTGTTTTAACATATATCGGAACACAGATATCCTATTGGGGTCATATGCCAAAATTGCTTTAGTCAGGATACAATAAACAGTTGGGAACAAAATGCTGTAAAAACCTTCAAACAGAAATTCTTACTTTACACATTTCTTGGAAATAGGCTCCATCTCTTTTCCTCTGAATTGAGCTCCTGAAGTGCTCTGTTAACCATCTGGTATCTTCCAGGAAAGGAAAAATGTAAATTACATCTGTCCTTTGCATGGTATGGGGGACGGGGGACAGGGCGGCAACAGCTATACTCATATCTGAAAAAGAAGAGACTCATTTCAACTTTGGTGAAAGCTTTGTGCCTCAATCTGTTACTTGTATATACAGAGCAAAAGTTCTCTATGAATTACTCTTATATGCAGTTAATTTCCATGTAATCTACTGATTTACACGCAAGCAAAAAAACCTTGCACACTTTCTTACTTAAAAAGACCATCCTGGATCAAACTATTTGAGATGTGAGGTCATTCGTGTGTGTTCATTCAACTTCTAATGCTCATGATTCAGTGCGCAATTTTCTTCTTGGGGGGTCTTGAGGCTTTCATGCCAGCATTAGTCCCAGATGCAAATGTACAAAAATTAATGGTGTAAGGATAGTTATTCATTGATGGTGAATAGGTCCACTGTGTATGGAGAATGGGTGAGATTTACATTATAATCAACTGTAGAGAATTCAATATGTGATGGGACCCTAGGGTTTTGCTCAGTAAAAAAGGAAATCCAATAATGATTTTCCTTTTATTCAGCATGTATTCTAAGTTTTTACCCCTTCATTTTGCCTAAGAACTGCCTTTCTGAAGGCTGAATACCATATCACTTCTGTTTTCATTTCTCATTAGTTTTGCCTGGAAATTCTATGCCTTATTGTCAACATTTGGTTTACCTCAGAAAGAAATTGTTTCATGGCATCACAGGAATAGATCTGTATGAGGATCTCCATTGAAGTCACATTTTTTTTTAATGAGGGCTCTGCTCCAACATCCTACCCCTCCAACACAGATGTTGTGCTCCAAAGGACAAATGATCTGTCAGTGACCTCCCTGAATCTACCCAAATAAATGGTCTGTAGTGATAACATTCAGCTAGGGAGCAAGAAGAAAAGTGGAAGACCACTAGGACTGTTAGTAGATGGGAAAGTATGTGAGCAAGGAAGCTATGCTTCTGAAGTGCTGCTGGGGTCACTGAAGTGGTGGTAGCTTTCCACCTACCTCAGCGGTGCTGGCTGAGCAAAAAGAATTCAAAGGGATCAGAGAGGGAGACACATATGATGAACATACTTCATGAAAGGGGGTGGAATGAGTGGGAAGATACAGCATGTGCTGTAGGGGTGGATGGTAATAAATCTGTGCTTTCATACTCACTTGTGACTATCCACTGAGGGTGGGATTCATTTCACAAAAAGTCTATGCTTTTATCCTAGCTGCTCACACTCTGTGCTTCTCACAGGCAGTGGAGAGAGGTGAGTGTTTTTTAAAACATTACTTTGTCATTTTGCTGCTTTATTGGTAAAGAAAAAGGAATTAGTTTTCCACATAATGCAAAACTTTTGTCCAATTCCTAAAGAAAGGATTTATTACTACTTTGGCAGGGAGCTGTGCTGGAAACTCTCCCGCTTCAGTTCCCTGGACAATGTCCTCCCCTGAAATATGGTTTGACTGTTCTGAACAGTGCATTGCAAATTTGCACACAGTGATATTGACATCTGGCTTTTGCATATGGGATACAGATAGTCCTTGATTGCTGAACAGCTGTGATGCTTTGAAAAGAAAAAATTACATTTGAAAAATATGGGATGTAGCGTAGGCCTTGTCCTATCCCACACATCTTGTTTACATTTCTTTTTCTAAATCACCAGTCTGTTTATTAAATTTCCACAGTATAAACCCACCAAAATTTAGAAGAGATTGAAGTAGATGGTAATATTGTCAGATATGCCAGCAAACAATCCACTGACGACACGTGTTAGGAATCAGTCCATTACAATTAGTCAAGAACAATGCCAGAAGATGATGGGACTGAGTAAAAAGAAACAAACAAGCACAAAGGAAGGAATGAGGGAAGTACTGAAGGTTCAGAAAATGTTCCCATTGATTTTGTATGTAAAAAAACTCTTTGGTGAAGAATTTTTGCAGCAATGTGAGCAATGTCAGCAACCACATGTAGTGAGCTCATTTACACAGTAACAAAGAGTTCTGCTATCAGCTGGATATCAGTTGTCAGTTTGTCAGGAAATGGTCCTCAAAAGCAGAGTGAAATGCGCTTATACAGCAAGGAAGCAACCTTTGCACCCCTAATTTAGCCAACAAAACCCCAAAATATTGGTGTATCTTGTTCCAAATGATGCTGTATATAAAATATTACAAATTGAAGTTGGTTGCCCAAAATTTGCTTTATTTTGCAGCCCACTCACTAGTTTATATCCCGGTGTGATTTGGTAATTACAGGACTGCATATACCATTTATACCCATTTCATATACTTTTCACCTAGTAAAAGTTCTTGTAGCCAGGCTACCTGTAGACATTTTCCTATCAATCCTATACCTTATGCCATAATTTCTGGGTGCCAGGATTTAAGGGTGATAAATGTCATCATAAACATCAAGTCTACCCAATTTACAGTTGCATGAGTAAATTTTGTATCAGAGACAGTATCTATGTGAAAGATAGTGCATCTTTAAAAATAGGTGTTTAGCACTGATTTAAAGACTTCAGGACCTGAAATGATCCTGCCTAAGTGAGGTGCCCATAGCAGTCACTTCAACCCTTCTCAGTATTGAGTGAAATGAGAATAGGAAGCATTGAGGTGAGTCAAACTGAATCTAATTTTTGAAGGTGCCTCTTGCATATTCAGGCAGCTGTTAACCTCCTATATCAGTGATGTGCTTGAAACCTGAATGGGAAAAATCAAGGACTATGTGGGCCAAAGTTATTGCAGACAAAGTTCTAGCAAAAAAGAAAATAAAGTGGACTGTTTTGGAATAATGTATTGGCTACACAAAAGAACCTCCTGGCAACACAACCCTGTGAGAATAACTGAAACTGGCTTGCAATACAGGAAAGTGAGGAACTGTTGGACAGAAGAATAATAATGACTTTTTTTTCACAGGAAAGGAAATTAATGCTATTTATTCAATTCAGCATAATGTGAACAAGGGCATATTTGTACTGTTCTAGCAGGTCAGTTCATGATCAAAGCCCTTTAATGCAATAGATCTATTCACAAAATTTATTTGTACTAAAAAAACTAATGTGACAAAGAACTATGATACCAAGCAGCCAAACAAACCAAAGATGTATTTTCAAAGTCTTTTAGATGTACTTTCAAAGTCTTTTATCTTCTTACATTTTCACTCCCCAGTAGATAACCATTTTTTCATACCTCTGCCAAGTTCATGCAAGCCATATTCTTTCATTTCATCTTTATTTGTTGTTATATTTTCCTAAAATTTCACTTTTGTTTTCAGTCTTTTTAGAAGCACCTTATTGAACACTTTAAATACATGGGGCACATCCTTTCCAAGTCTTTCTCTGCTCCAGGCAAAAGAAGAGTAGCAAGTTTGCAGCAAAGGTGCTAAATGTCTCTTTCATATCATCTTCTGGGAAGAAATATCATCCATAGCTCAACCTCCACATCCACATCATCTTTGATTGATTTGGCACTTGGTCTCCCAGGAATGTCAACCCTTTTCATTGCAGAATCTGTGGTATATGTAATTTTAAAATCTGCCATGCATTCTTGCAAATTCAGTACTGCATTGTGGTATAGTAAACAACTGTGGCTTTCTTTTACAGGTTTTTTTACAGATTGCAAATACAGGAATATACAAGAAGCAGCAGGAAAAAACCCAAAAATCCCACAACAAAAGCAAACAAAAAAAGACACAATATCCTACAGCCCAGACTGCACTTTTTAGAGCACTGGCATTCTTTTTACTCAAAAAAAATCAGAACACTTCCCTACCAGTCTGCATGATTTATGGCTGTGTTGCTCCGTTTTTTGTTTTGACACTTGGCTGGCCCATTTCAAGATACTTTGTGAATGTACCCTGATCTCTGATTTTGCTGAAACGTCACAGAGTGTGCAAAGGCCAAAGCAAGAGATTGCCTATGAGAAGCTCCATGTTTAGCTACTTCCCTTATCTTGGCACACATACCCTGTTCTCTTTTCCCCACTTCATGTTAGAGATCAGATCTTTCTGATGAGCTAAGCAATTTCCTAATCACGAGTATTAACACCGAAAGAACTATGTTCAAATGAAGATTAGTGAGTAATAATAAGTATTCCTACAAATGCTTACTTGGGTTGACTTGAAAAGTTTTTTCTAAATCTTTTTAAAAATATTTTTTTCTAAAGTTTTTTTTTTTTTCCTAAATCCTGACAGGTTCTGAAGCTGTTTAAGTTCAAGCCAAAGCAGGAATCTCAAAGTAGAGATATCATGGATCTAGTCCTGGAAACATGGTCAGAGTACAGCAAAATGTATAAGCAAGGGAATGCTTTTCTCCTTCACAGTAATAACAAAGCTGTTCCGAGAGGTGAGTGTGAAAGAGTTTCTCTCCTGGCAGACAGCAGAAGCTGGATTCAGGCCATCCATATACCTATTCTGCTGCATTCCTTGGTTTCAGCTCCCCTTGCCACAAATATTTCATTTGGTATAAAAGTATTCTGAAGTGAGGATTTCTACCTGAATGTCCCATTCCTTAGGCAAATTGTCTCACCAGTTACTTGGAAAAACATTTTCTATTTTGGCCTTAATCAGACAGTGACTGACTGCAAATTACAATCATTTCCAGAATCTCACTGTCTTTTTATTGATAGGCTAATTACATGAAATCTATTCTGTATTAAGGAATTACAGAGTAAAACCTGCAATTTCCCAGGAACACATACTTCTCTTCATTTTCTTAGTTTGGCTTTCTTTGGATCTTCTGGGACACTTCAAGCTGTGTGAAGGCAAATTCAATAGTCTCTTTGCTAGAGATAGATATTAGAGAGGGGTCACATGGAAATTCAAGTCAAAACCATTCTGGATTTAAAGGGTGACTGCTTCACTCAGATTTTAAACAATCCCAATCCTATTTAGGACTAGGCAACATTTTAGAGAACTAAAATGAAGACTTTGAGTGTAAATGATCATGGCATTGTCTGTTTTGCAAGGTCAAAGAAGAAGTTATTAAAAGTAGGAATTTTATTTAGGGAATGGATGGCATATATTTTTAAGTGATAAGCCCATAGGATGTTAAATATGTCCTCCTGGAAATTTAAAAAATGTAAACCATCATGACTCTGGTCTGTTCTGCAGTTGCAAGTGCTGGTGCCAGAAATTTTTATGCCTATGGTAACAAAATCTGTCTCCCTCTCCCCTTCCCCTTGGCCAACCTTCCCAAGCCAGAAATTGTGACTGATTTTAGGAAGAGGCACTTTACACTTGGCGCACTTGCACTTGTGCATACGCATACAGAAATCCGTACACATGGTGGTTGTTACCTCAGTTGGTTTGGTCTTCAAAGTCCTCCACTTTGAGTGAATAGACAAGAATGTCTTCCATGAAAAGATGGCTTTATAAAATACTGAAGAAGCAAGTTTGATTTACAAATTGAGGAAGATCTGAATCTTTCCTCTTCACAGTGAGTTATTCCTTCTTTACATAGTTCTTCTGCTTGCATTCTGTACGACAAAACGTCATTGTCATCAACACAAGCATCATATTCTCATATGGTAATGGTAAAGGAATGCTGGCAAATGAATGTTTCTCATAGGTAGGTTTTATTACTGTTTTTTAAATGTGTAAAATTTCAAAACCCCATTTTACTACCCACTGCAGTCAATGGAAAGACAGTTGTTGACTCCCATGGACTTCAGATCAAGACACGGTTGTGGGAAATGGGTGTACCCTTTACGATAGAATTGTTTTTTTGGAGTTGGCATTTTTAAACCCTCTTGTCTTTGTTTTGTGAGCCACATAGTTTGTGATCAATAAAAAGTCGTTATGCTGTCGTACATGCTGTAACTGAACCAACAACTTAAGTTGCACTGTAACTAAATCACAACCTTTGGACAAATCACAAGGAAAATGTATTTGCTTTATTGATTTTTAGTCTCCTCTATGCTGATTGATCATTTACTTTAAATACAAAGACTGAAACTAGGATATGCAAATGATTAGTTCTATAGTCTCACTAAATGTCATATGCAACAATATGATCTTTTGTGACTTCACATAAGAAGTGGTTTAATTTATTCCTTTATGTCACAGTAGGACACGAAAATAGATTTACTTCATATAGTTGTCGGAAGAGAAAGAAAGCTTTATTTACAATTCCAACAGTTTCTTTTATAACATGTTGTGCTAAAAAGGTATATCATTGGTCCATGGGACTGACACTTCTCTCCATTGGTTAAGTAATAGGAAACAACACCTAGGGACAGTTGTTATGGGAAAGGGAGCACTGTTTACTTAACCTGTTTGGAGAAACGGAGAGAGATGTTTTGAAGAGAGAAAACTGTTGACAGCTTTCCCTTGGGAAAGGAGCTAGCAATAGTTAGCAAGCTAAAATTCAGGCTCAGAAATATCAAGCCTGCACCTTTACTATCACTGTTTGCAAATACTTTAAAATAGGAGTAGTAAGAATATAATTTAATTAATATTTTTGCTGAGGAATCAGACAAGGGCATGCTCTGATTTTTTGACTGTTTCCTGATAAAAATAACCTGTATTGTAGCAGACAGAAGTCTAAAGCAGACTATGGGGAAAGATTCCATAGGTATGTTACAGACTACTTGGAAAAGAGTTTCTTGTTCTGGTAACTGTGCACTCTAAATTAGGATAGTTCCATTGACTACATCTTTGTTCTTTTTGTTCTCTACAAAATAGCTCTCTAATTTTATTGAGACTAAACATATGGTGATGCTTCTGCTGTCTGATTAACTGCTACATTTTTGAAGAGAAGAGAAATCAAAGAGATTTCAAATTAGCTGTGAAAATGCTTGCCCTGCAATTCCTTAACAAATATTTGAGCTAACTTTTATAAGGAATTTGAAGGAAATTATATTATGTGTTTCTCTATGTACTGTCATCAATCCAAACCAATAATCTTAGGAAAATCTGGAGAGTCATATATATTGCTCTTTAACAACAGAGACAGAGCCTGTCTCCATGATGAGTACTCCTGTGCAAGAAAGGGAATTTTACAGAATCACAGGATGTGCTGATTTGGAAGGGATCTATCCCAGGCATCACACCATATGCCTGAGAACATTGTCCAAACACTTCTTGAACTCCTGTCAGGCTTGGTGACCACTTCCCTGGGGAGCCTCTTCCAGCGTCCAACCGCCCTATGGGTGAGGAAACTTTTTCCTGATATCCAGTCTAAACCTCCCCTGACTATTTTAGTTCAGGAGCACTCCAGCTGCAGAACTGGCTGGCACTCAGCTTGCCCTTGGTATTGTTGGAGAATCTCAGGGATTTTCTGTGTGTCCACATAAACATACACACACATACCACATGTGGGAAGTTGTCTGAAAAGGATTGCTGGCCAAGCATGTTGGACATTAATAGATTGCTGCTCTCAGAAAACCCTTTTACAGGTAGTACTTTTGCAATATCTGTAAGTAATGTGTCATTATTATTTGATAGCACTTTATAGACACTGAACGGAGGAGTGTGCCTTTAAAACCTGGTATAAAACATTGTAATAATAGTTAGAAATAAAAAATAAAAGTCATCCTATGTTTTGTTCTAATCTCCAAACCCAACGTTAAGAGATCATGTAAATAGCTGACTTAGAGGGAAGTTAAACTCAAATGGCAAGTTGCATAAAGGGACTCAGAAATGGTATTTGTTTGAACTCAAAACTGTCCATCCTTCTGTAAGGTAGATAAAGCATTGACAAGAAAAACATTAAAGGAAAAATAAAGAGCATAGGCTCCTTCCCAGTCCACTCTTATTCCCAGATGCTCTTTACTCTGAGTGATTGCGTACTGCGCTCCTGATAGCTTACTACTGCTGTGTCTATCTAGCAACTATTTGTTCAAACGTGTGATACTTGAAAAGCACTTATATACATATTCATCTCTTTATATGTATACATGTCGAAAGTGGTGTATTTTTAGAACTAAACAAAGGCAAGCTTACCGGATGCTTTTACTGCTTTTACATACTGAAATAAAGCATTACTCTCATATTCCCAAAATACTGCTTCATGAAAACCCTCTATTATTCTTCACTCTTTTCTTTTATCTGAGACAAATGTTTGTATGTTATCCCTGCTTCAAGAAATTTTATATATATATATCCTTCAAAATGCAAGCAACATGATGACCACAGCTTCTTATTAACTATGAGGTGACTGAACTTTAATTTTCTATTAAAAAAGATCTGAAAGGAAAATTAAGTTTGAATCAATAAGCTGGCATTGTAGGTTAGGAAGGAAAAGCAGGAAGATATATAAGAAACTGTGTGAGTGTTTTTGTGGCCATTTTATGAGTAAAATATATGCATCTTGAGATTCAAATAAAAATTGGCAGACATAGCTTTTGTTTAGATCTGAACTTTCTACGGTCTAGAAGTCTCACCTGTCTTGCATGTGCAGAATTTGAGACTTCTTAGCTTATATAATAAAATTGCAGAAGTTTGATGTAATAAAAAGGATTCTAATCCATTCTAATTTTCATATTATAATGTTATAGTTATTACTTGTTGAAAGAAGATATTTACACTGTTGTTTTAATCTTATTATACAGAGAACTTTTCAAACTATGCAAGCAGTTTAGCCCTCTCTGGTTAGTGACTCATGTATGAACTTACTCTCTTTCTCTTCAGAATTATTCTGTTCTGTAAATGAAAAAAAAACAAAGGGAGTGGTGGAAAATTTTAATTTCAGACTACATGTTGTTCATGAACTGTTTGTTTAAGTCTATTTGTATTGGTTGGGTTGATATCTGTGTCACATGATAATTTTCTTCCTTCATGATCGGAAGCTAAAAATGAATCACAAAACAATCACTAGTGACTAACAGCAATCACTCTCATTTTTATTATCTAGTCAGAACAGCAGTTGGGAAACATTTTAGTCCCAAATATTTCCACAGTAACCTGGCAATTGTTGGCATTCTCAGAATAGAGAATGTGATTGAGAATGACCCGCACTGTCCATGTCCATTCACACACACGTTTGCTGATACAAAGATCTATTCACCACAGAATGATTTTTCACATCTTTCCTGTCTCACCCATTTCATCACCAGTAACTTATAAGTGCAATTTGGTGACGTTCTCATAAACAGCAAAATGACATAAGTTATAGGTCCAAGTCCTGTTTGCACAAGCAAATCCTGGGGGAGCTTTGTAAAGAGAATTTACATCAGTGACGATGCAAAATCCATTGTCCCTTGACTTTTGTAAGTGGAAACCCTCTGGGTAGTTGGTCCTGAATGATTTTCTGTTAATTATCTCTTTTTTTATCCTTTCTTCCTACAGTCACACAATGACTATTGTGTGTCTCTTGTAAACATCCTGGCAGAAACTCATAATGAGAACCTAAAGACGCCTTATGTTGAGAAATAGATCATAGCCTGGGTGAATGAGTGCCCCAGCTCCTCTGGCACTATGAATCTTTTAGGAAGGTTGTTTAAAATCTGATTTCAAGCCATGTAAGCTGCATTTTTTTAATATATATTTGTGGCTCTGCCCTCACAAATCTATGATTCATGACAGGAATGCAGCTTGGATCTCTTGCAATGTAAGCAGCTGCAGATACTTCAAATACTTGGGTACATGTGATCCAGCAGCTTGCTATAAATTTGCCCCTAAAAATAAAGTAACAAGTGATTGAACAGTGATAGGAATTAAACACAGCAGTGAGTGAATGGAATGCGTAAGTCCTTACCTCAGAAACTTTTATTAAGGCAATTACTATAATTAAAACTAAAATGAAAAAAATAAACACTCTAGAACACTATCTGTGAAAAAACTTGCCCAAGATTCCTTTAAATGTTTCTTTTTTAAATATTCTTGGACATTGAAATAAAGTATTTGCTGGTATGCTATGTCATTGAGCATGATATTTTTATTGTTACATCATCTGAGAGTCAACTGTATTTACACTCATGAGTTAATGAACCAATTTGGTTTCAAATTTCCCCTAACTTTTTACCATGTAAACAAAACAGGTAAGTAACAGCCCTGAGCTTTTGATACCAAAAGGACATTTTGTTATATGATTTATCTGGAAGCTGACTGAAAGATTTCAGGTTAAACAGAAGAATTCCCACTGGCAACAATCAGGTTTGAATCTCTCTGATAACTGAAAGTCACAGTTTACCTCGCCTCTTATATTTTAATTTCTCATTCATTTGCCTTCATTTTAAGACCAACACTGTCTGTGTCCCATGATGCACATAGGATTAAACAGCATGTCAGCATTTCTCTGAGCTGGTGCTTCCATGTCATCCCTGTTTTAACATAGTTTTAATATAGAATCTTGGAGAATATGGAAAATTTTAGAACAGAGATTTCATGGTCAGACCATATCATTAGATTCCACTAGGAAGTCTCAGAGTAGCTAACTAGGGACTTTGTTAGGAATTTCAACCTAGAGGCAGAAGAGTAAATGAGAATCGGGTTTAGCCACACTGCACAGTTCTAGAAGAACTAGTGTTTTTTTCTAAGAGACCCATCTGATGGTCTGTACATCATCATGCATATAACCTCCCTCTTCTGCTGGCCTTTTTTTTCCTGCTGTCCTCAGTTTCTTTTCTTACCCATGCACAACAAGAACAAAGATGCAAAACTTGATTTGCAAGGGGGTATAATAGACGGATTTTTCAAGTACTTGTGCTCCTCTCTGTAGTGCAGAGTGGCTGAAGACTAATGCCTAACTTTCTTTGTCTGAAGGCTGGGCATTGGCTCTCAACTCATCTCCTAGGCTTCCCCTTCATCAAGAGAGGGAAGAGGCATCTCCAGAAGGGACAAGTGTGTTGGGGGTTGAATCAGGGAGGAATGCCAATGGAAAAGTTGGCTGAATGTTAAAAAACATTGTTATTTCCTGATGTCTCTGTTGAGTTAATTGTAACTCAGCCCTGACACTGACGAAACTAATACTGAAGTTGATTTGTTTAAAAATATATCTGCCTGGATACAGCATTTCTGTTATTTTCCCTGACGCTCTGCTCTTATCTCAGTAAAATCTATGTATTGCAGTACAGTAGCAGTATTGCAGTCTTGTTCAAATAAATGTAATATCATTTCTCTCTGAAGCATCCTGTCTGTGTGCGTCTGTCAAATGTGCTTTGTGCCTCCCTCTTTAAATGTGATAGGATGAGGGGGAAAAATAATGTTTATTTTGCTCTTGAATGCTGCACAAGCTGTTTAATATGATTCTCATGAATTACCATTAAGAAAGGATTCCACATTTAAAAGGAAGCTTATGAGGATATAGGTAAGTGTGAGTGTGGTCTTTTCAGAAGAATGTTTGATTGAAGACCTGTTTTTGGACATGAGGTTAGGAAAAAGATCACTTAACCTCACTTGAATAAGTGGAGATTAAAGGTTAAAAGCTTTAAAGCTTTAAAATGCATTAGCAACAGAACAGTAAATACAATCCATGGAGACATGGAGGAATTAGCAAAACAAATGTTAAACTAAGAAATGCACTCTAAGATTCACTGGAATCTCCATACAAAGTCTGAATGCAGAGCACATTTAAATGCTTCACTGGTTGTTTTAAAATTGTCTTTGTATTTCTTATATTGGCTCTAATGGACATAATACTAGGCCTTGCCATGAATTATGCAAGCAACTTTTATGTAGATGTTTTCATCTTTTAGCCTGCCTGAGTTTTTTAGTTTTAAAGAGCAAATTTTACCATATACCTCATTTAACCTATTGTTTATTTGCTTGCCATATCAGTAATGTAGTCACACTCCTGTTCAAAAAATTCCTGTACAGTATTAAGGAAAACAAAGTTATTGTCATTAGTGATGTAACCTTATTATATTGTAGACACAATATAATTTTTATAAGTACAACATCTGCTTAATAACAGTATTTGACTTAGATATCTATATTTTCACTTGTATCATGACTACCTTCAACAAATGCTTTGTTTCTCTATTTATTAATTATTATGGCTCAGTAAGTCCCACAAAGCACAGAACACTTTCTGAAAACAGTTCCTCTACAAAAGAGAGGGGTGATCCCAGGCAGAAAATTTTGCAACAGGCTAATTATAAAGTAGGGAAGCTGTGTATCAACAGAGCATATCTCTATTTGAAAAGGTAGAACAAAAAGCAAAATAGTAATTTTTAACTATTTCCACGACTGAAATAGTGATATATATATATATATAATAGTGGATATAATAGTGAATATTGTATAACACCTGAGGTTCTACCAGGGTTCTCAGACTGGAAGTCCCCAGAGAAGTCAGTCAAAACCAACAGCTCTGCTTGATCTTCTGCACCCAGGCAAAATATTACTGATGGTGGAAATCTTGTGTTTGCATATGCAACAGATTTGCGACTGCACCCTCAGGAGTCAATGTCAAAATTTCGGTCTACTTCAACCAAGTGATGACATGGTGCATAGGTGAGACTACAGAGCAGAAAACAATCAAATATTTAAAACCAGACTATATTCAATAATCCACAAGTGTAATTATAACATATGACATTTAAAAGAATGGAAAATTTGAAATATGTGGTAAGTTTTTGCTAGCATAAGCCACACCTTTCAAAATTTAACTTCTTAAATCTTCCAGTTAATATATAACAAATTGCTCTCATTGCAGAATGTTCAGATATAAGAGCTTCTCAAGAGTGACTGAACTTATTTTGAACTTTTATTTTCATTTAAACTCTCCATTAAGGAATTTGGGAGGGTGAGCAGGGTAGAAAGGCATTTGTTTAGATTCTGCTTTTAATAAAGTTTTAACACTTTGATATCAGTCTCTGATTAGATGCAATATGCCACATTCCAAAGTGAAGACAGTCTATTTGCTCCCTCTCTCCTCCGCCCAACACATATCTTACTCCTGTCTTTTAAGCAGAGCCTCTGATTCAGCCTAATTATTGTCATTAGGCAGTTTTCTGCAGAGCAGCATTCCTTGCTGTGGCCTCTCCTTTTCAACTCAATAAAGGATTATCCTAAAGCCTAGTCTATTAATCCTATTTCCAGTTACATTGCGAGGGGGAGGGTACCAGATTCCCTGTGTCCATTCTGCGTCTGAAGCTTAGCCCCAAATAATGGATTTTCCCGGTGTTTATCACATTACTCTGTAAAATGCCTAAGGATGGGATTCATCTGCAGTGTAGATGTCTGTATCTAAGCAAGTCCTGGTTCCTTTTATAGTCAATAGATATCAATAGACACTCTGAGAGTGTGATTCATCCCATCTCAAGATAGATGTCTAATTTAGGTCAGGTGACTCACTCCCTGGAAGTACTTATTGACTATAAAGGGAATCTGAATGACTAACTCAATGATTTTTAAAGTGAAGTGAGGTGAAATTCATCCTACATGCTTCACATCTTCAATACCCTTCTCCTTGAACAGTTACTCTCACTGTATTTAACCCAGATGCTTCACAGAGCTTGCTACCATTTTCTAGCTCTGCTTTCCCAGTCACCAGCTTTCATTTCAGTTCTTCCCACCTGGGAAGTCCTCAAGTCTTGCCCGTCTTCTTTTCTGTGGATACTTGATCACTCTATTATTCATCCTTCCTTGCCTGTTATCACCCAGGACTTCAGCCCTGCTATCAAATGCTGTTTCATCTTTTCATGCTTGCTTCTTGAGGCAAGTCCTTTTTCAAACCTCACCTTCAATTCAAAGAAAGAAAACCTTTTTTTTTTTGCTTAATATTAGGAAATGGTATAGAATTTTGAAGTTCCATAATATTAAATCATAATAAATAAGAAATAATTGAATTGTTTGTTTTACATTAAAATTTTCATCAACCGTTCTAGTGGTTACAGCATGTGGCTTTCTTGATATGTTAATTTAGTTCTACCTTCCTCTCTGGCTACACTTATTCATCAGGGAAATCCCAAAGGAACTTGTATTTGTATTTTCAAAAATAAATAATAAGTTTGAATTTTGGCCAATGTCTTTCTCCTGTAGCGAGTGAGAGAGTTGCTGACTGAGAGTCTCTATCTCTCATGTGGTCACATAAATTAGAGTCTTGATCAAAAATGACAAGCTTTCTGCTAGCTTGACAAACATTAATCTGGTTAACTCCTTCCCATTCCTTCCTGACACAGAGGAAAGAATTGCCCTTGGAGAAAGTTTGACATGTGAAGTTTGATTTTATTGCAACTATAACATGGCAAGGGGGCTTCAAGTACCTTCAGGAGTTTATGAAAATTCCAAGCAGAAAACAAGCAAGCTATACAAAGCTTTTTACCTGTTTTTACTTGGGGATTTTACTTGTTTTCTTTTACAATAAACAATGAAAATAATTATCTTTATTGTTTATGAGATCTTGAAAATAAATTTCCACATATTTACACAAATATTTAAATCTGAAAGTCTGAGATTCTCAATTTTTTTTTAAATATAACATTTTCTGTAGAAAACAAACTTACTTGAACAATAAAATGAATTACTACATTTAGGATTAGAATCTTATGGAGTTTTTTTATTTGGTATGCAGTTCATTCATACAGTTCTCTACATTCTATTCTGGATGCTTTCCTCATACTTAATAAAATGATGCACAGCCTGTGGATAGCTTGCTGTAATTTAGGAGGCAGAGAGAACATCTGGAGGTGAAGTCTCTTAAAGACTTTTGTCTATCAGGCATAAGTGTTTGTGATTGCTTCACTCCCTTTAGGGGTTCCACAAACTCCATATCAAGGGCTACATACACAATTGTCTTCATTACTAATTTAAATGACAGTGAAACTGGTGCTGTATAAAATTTGAAGTCCAAGGAAGTATATTCTTCAGTCTATTTCATTTGTCACATATTTCTTTTCAACCTGGTTTCATAAATACCTTTTCCTCAAAGGTTTTAACTTTTTTTTTTTTAAATGAGGGGAGTGTTTTGAAGATTCCATATACAGTTGACTTCAGGAATGAAAGTCTGTTGTTTTGATCCAGAAAAAGTTTATATAAGGGATAAGGAAAGGAAAATATTCTTGAAAAAACAACCCCCTCCTCTTAAGTTGTATATTTTGGAGCATAAGGAAACATAATCAGGATCTTCTGTTTTGATTAGCAAAGAAAAATAAAAAAAAAAGCAAGACAAAGTTCGTGGTGTTTGTCTAATTTTCATAGCTCATTACAGATGTTATGCAAAACTGTAAGCTGCCAACAGCAAGTACTGTTTCTGCCCAGAAAATGTACAGACTCTATATTTAAAAAGACTAAGATGCAAGGTCTTCTGTAGTATAAATTTCAAAGTTATTTACATTTTACTGAGGCTATGAGTTAAAAAAGAAAAAAAAACCCTATAAAAACAACCCAAGTCTATCCAAACTCAATACTCACAGCTTTCCATTATTCCATTCTGAAATATCATCTTATTTAATTATATTTCCTCTGTCTCCTTTTCCTCTTCTATAAAATCCAGTGAAATTACTGTCACATTGATCCTAATGTCTTGAACATCCTATGTAGTCTGTGAAGGAATTGTTGCAAGCATGGTCTTATTTATTGGATCATCCTGGGACACTTACTTGCTTGTAACTGCAGAACTCTTGACAAAACACATAATTTTCAGCCACTGCACAAGTTCTTTACCATTTAAGTCCTGAGAATATCAAACCAGTAGTCATAAAGTTCGTGACAAAACCACACTTTTATCCTATGGCTTAGGTGCTGTAGAGCAGTTTTACTAGAACTTATGTAGGACCTACAACAATCCTATTCCTATAAAAAGGAATAATTAAACCACCAGCAGCAGCACTACCACCAGCCGCTGCTGTGTTTCAAGAGAAAGGATGATCCATGTATTTGAATACTGAAAATTATCACCTCAAAAGCCCACACTCAGCATCTTCACGTGTACAGGTGTGCCAAAACTTCACAGATCCCTTTGGTCAGCAACTTAAAAGTTCTGTTTACTTCAAAGTTCTACAGCTATATACATACGTGGAAAGTACCTCAGCCTTCTTGGAGCAGAGCAGCTTGCTGCTTGTTGTTCATTAACAGCCAAACCTCCATCAATATACATCTCAGGTCTGCTGGGTGACATTATGTCCCCTTGTGGGTGCTAAATGGGCTGCTGCTTTCTTGTCAATCCCTAAATAAGAAGACACAGATTTTGCTCTCCTTACTCATAATTCCTTACCTCTTTATTTTTAGGAACACATAGTTTATGGAATGCAGCCTTACTCACCTGTAGAAGATCTCTGTACATAAGTTCTGTGCATTTATTGTAAGAACAAAGTGTAAAAACAGTCCCACTGAATGTCACTACACACCCTTATAGTGCAGTATCCTGTCATAGACAGTGGCCAATAAAAAAAACATTCTGAAAGAAAACTGTAAGGAACAGGACAACCATTCATGGTGACAGGAGAAAGGTCTTGCATACTGCTGGAAAGTACTAGTTTTTTTTGTCTGATTAGTACGGGCATTGTGAAATTCATTGGGGAAGAGGGTAACAAAAAATAAACAGATCAGAAAGCAAAAATAAAAAGTACATTATGCATTTTAAGTAGTGCACTTAGGAAAGATTACAGGGTAAAAGCAAGTGTATATGGTGGCTGTAGTGAGGCCCAGTCTATTTCTGAAAATGTTTTCCCTCTCTGGAGCCCTTCTTCAGTTGGCATGTACACATGTGATGCTCAAGATATTCTCTACAAGGGCAGATGATGTGCAGGGTACAGTTTGGGGTTTTTTGGGGTTTTTTTATCCTTGGATTTATAAGCTGCATCACTTCAGTATGTCTTCGTGTATATATATTCTCTTTAAGTACAAAAATCAATCACTGTTGAAGCCAATGCAATACCTTAGACCTGAAATATTGAAAACTGAAGATTTTTCAGTTGTTCAAAGCAGTTTGAGTGCTCAGAGTGCCCAATTCTTCTCAGTGTTTCTTTGATTTGCCTTTGTTTTATTATTTTAATAATTTATTTACACATGCATTGTTCCTGTCCCATGGAATAAGTGTCTTGGTCAAAAGAAAATTCAATTAAAGTGGCTACCTCCAGCTATGCATGTCTTGCATATGAGTGTACATGTTTCCAAGACAAAAATCTAAAGTCCTTTAGTGTATAACTGATTAATGGCAAGCAAGTACTGCTTTGTTTAGGAGAAACTATTTTGATATGACTAGAAATTTCTTAACTAGACAAAGAAACCAGCTTTTGTATTTCTTACAGCATTTGCTTTTCATGGATTCCTTCCCAGTAGCATGGTTTTAGATTTATGAGATACTTAATATCTTTGCTTTACATTCCAGAAACAGAAAGCTGATATAAAACAGAGATTAAGATATCAAAACCAATTCTTTTTACCTTTTTTTTCTTTTCCATAAACAACAACAGTCAAGAATTTAGTACAAATTGCAGTTGATTGCAGCAGATTTTTACAGTATTTATTTTTTAATTGCGTTGAACACCAGAGATTTATTAGTGATATCTCCATTGGGTCAGGGGCTCTTCCAACGTAGTACAGTAAATTTTTATTCAGTAAGCTAACCTTCACTAGCATTATTTATTATCCCAGTTCCTTTGATTCAGCATAAATTTAAGATGCAGTTGAGCAGAGCTGAAACAGCAAAACACTTCAGCCAAAAAAAGTGCATTACCAAGCCACTGGTGTATGATGGAAAACTCAGCTGAGTCTGTCTTCAGTGTACAACATACTGCACAATGCAGATGCTTGCCCAGGTTTTAAGCAGTGCAGCCACACTGACATCCTTCTGCTGCTCTCTGGAGCCCAGGGTAAGCATGGGGTATGGCTTTGCTGTCTTGTATCATAAAGACAGGCCCCAGAGGCAAAGGGATTAGCTAACTGCATCTGTGCATAAGAGTGTGAGAAATACCACAGAGGCAGAGGAGGTACAGAAAAACCAGAAAAGCTGCCAGAAGCAGCACTGGGAAATGGCTGGCAAAAGAGGCTCAGGACATGGTGCAGACCTGCTGCCCTTATCTGAATCCTCCTGAGTGTAGAAAACAGCAGCTTGAGCATTTGCCACAGAGAGGAGTGAAATAGGAATGTGTAAAAAAGGTGGTTGTGTCCATGACTCATGAAGTGCAAAGAAGTAGCAAAATTTCTACAACTGTTTCATTGATGGGATCAACATTTTGCAGTGGAATTGAGAGGATAACACAAAGAGAAACCAGTCTCTTAGTTCAGCTTAAGCTGCTCCTGCTAGTTGTATTTTTGAGAATTTTGTCAAAGAAAATGTCACCAATTATTTCCTATTTAATGACTGACATTACTTAAAACTTTTAGCTAATCATCACAATGGAGTTACCCTCTTCAGTTATTCATTTTGACACCTGTTTTAGAGATTATTAATGCAATGGAGAGTGGTAGAATAAAACAATGCATGCCAAGCTGATTAGAGCAGTGCTAAGCTCCGTGCACTGCACTGTGGTTGTTCTGGCAATTAATCTAACTGTAAAGCAAATTATCATGCATGTATTCCTCCTTCGGGTCTGTGTGCAGTCTGTGATGCCAGTTTTGTCTCTGGACAGTGGTCTGGTCATGTTACAGGTAAGTCTTAGGGAGTTGGATAAGCTTCACCTGTCTAAGTATCCAGTGTAGCTCAGTTTGGGTTTGCTGGAGTTACAAGTGGTGCCAGAACTTCTTCAGTCTTCCAAAGTGACACATTGAATTCCTCTCCTTAGGTGTGATGGAGTGGTCAGAGAGAGCAAGTGATCTCCCACTGCCTTATCTACCTGTGCAAAGTTCAGCTCTGTCTCTGTGGTGCACACTCACCTCTGCACAATGTGCTCCTGGTCAGCACCCGCTGGCAGTTCAAAGGGTGCAGCTCCAAAGAGAGACTGCATATGGGGGCTAAAAACCATTGATTATTAGTGGATGTCTCCCCTCCACATGAGCTGTTATACTCTCCAAAAGACCAGTGTGTGTTCCAGGAAATGCTTTTGGAAAGAGATCTAATAGTGCCTATGACTAAGCAACACCATAAAGGCCAACTGCTAGATCTATTCAAAAAGGTAGTCTGATCCTTTTCTTTGGAAAGCCAGTCTTTGTCATTAGAAACAGAAGCAAAGAGGGATTCAAAGGCATTGGCATCATGGGAAATCCAAATCTTTCTCCCTTATTATTGAATTAAGTCATGCCCTTCATTTACTTCCCTCCAGACTTGCTGATTCGGTGTAAGGAAACCACATTCTTGTCTGCAGCCTCCAGGCCTTGGACTGCTCATTCCTTCTACCAACCTTGCAGTGAGAATTTGCCACTTCTCCCATGGGAGTCAGATGGTATTTGTCTCACTGACCATTAATCACCTAAAAATTAAAGACCAAATCTGAATAATTTATCTTGGCTCTCTGCAGTCAGTGGAAATAATTAGATGCCTACAAAGGGCAGCTCATCTACCTATCTTAAACAATTATACTGGAATAAGATGAATTGCTACTTCCCATTGACTTCCCCAGAGAGAATCAAGGTGACAAGTTTAGATAAGAGAATTCATTTTTAGATGGCAAAAATAAAGAGAGGAATCTCACCCCACCAGAGTCATGGCCTCCAGCAACCATATATTTTTCTAAAAAAATGCACTTTCTGTTGTCAGTGACATTATTTGTTTCTTTTCCTGGTGTGAGATGGATGAAGTCAGTCAGTGATACCCCGGCCAAGCTATGCAGGACAAACATACAGGGGGTTTTCTTGGCTGGCCAGAACATGTTCCTCATATTAATATATTTTTTAATTGTGGCTGTCCTATAGTTTTCTGTATATTAGTGTAGCAGTTTCCAAATATATGCTTTGAAAATCTAGTGTGATTATTTTTGTTGCTGTTCAGTTTTTCTCTCACAGATCTCATATAGCACAGAAGTGCATGTGCAAGCACACATTAATAGAAATGTATATATAAAAACAATAAAAGACACGTGCCTTCTGCAAATGCTTTGCTGTGTTTGCAGTAGAAGTGGCCGCTGCCCCATTTCATGCAATCCAGTAATATGAGCTGAAACTATAAAAGTTAATGATTGTTTCCTTGCCACCAAAAAAAAAAAACAAACAAACAAACAAAAAAAAAACAGTTAGCAAAAGCTGATTTTCTTCTAAATGAACTTTATTAAATGTAGTAACATGCACACTTTTTGAGTGGGGGTGTTGCTGGAGTAATGATTGAGAGTGGAATAGAAAAGGTACTGAGAGATAAGGAATGTTTTGCTTTAGGATGTTTAGAAATGTAGCCAGAAAGAGGAAAAGCCACTCCATGTAAAATGCTGGCTCAGTTTTCTGATATTAAAATTGCCAGTAATTCCCCATTTCAAGATCTGTAATGTCAAAAGGAAAGAGTTTCCTAGAAGCGAATGTCTAACAGCAGAGATATTATGTATTGCTTTGCTTTTTGTGATGCTTACCAGATTTTCAACAATACTTGAGAGGCCAAGCAGATTTTTAGATTAGCAGGGCCAAGATAAGGTTTGGAAATTCCATAATTTTTTTTTTTTTTTTTTTTTTAACCACTGGCTAAGTGGATAAGTTGACTTGAGAGGAATTGTCTTGCATGAGGTTTTTGTAGTGGCAATCACATAGGATGGGGATTTGAGAAGCTTTCAGGAACATAACAGTAAAAGACAGAGAAATCCCCACTCCCATTTCCCTGGGCAGCATATGATATATTATTAAATTACTACTGCTTTCTAAACAGGATTATACTTAATTGTAATTAATCAGCTACCATCACCTTTGTGTCAGAATTCTGTCAAGCCTGCAAAACTTTATTTTGTGAATACATATTCAGGGTCATTTCATGTGTTCATTATTGATTGAGGGACCATTAAGAGCCAATCTTTACATAGTTTGACACAGTAATGGTTTGTGATGTAATTCTATACTCAGGAATTTTTACATGATGGCAAGTGTTGTCCAGGAACTCCTCATAATATGTATTTTTATGATATATTTTGAAAGCTCACATAAAGGTATTCTCACTGGTGCAAATGCACAAGTTACACGTCTGATGAAGGAAGAAGACAAAAAAAGGAGACACATTTTCCTTAAGAGGCTGGAGATCAGTGACTCATCTTGGAATATTCTACAGATGAATTGAAATTCCTCTGCTTTAAAGTATATATATCAACATCTCTTTCCAGTTAAATAGCTACATACAAAATAGATTGGGTTTCTTCTCTTTCAGCTGCTGAGTTTTGTACAGCACA
Source organism: Donacobius atricapilla (assembly GCA_013397315.1). Classification (NCBI taxonomy): domain Eukaryota; kingdom Metazoa; phylum Chordata; class Aves; order Passeriformes; family Mimidae; genus Donacobius; species Donacobius atricapilla. The sequence goes on from WBMY01005669.1 coordinate 1,127,782, forward strand.
GCATAGCAGCAATCCACACATTAGTAAGAAACAGAATTTAATCTCCATGCTATAGGAATTCTGGGATAGATCCTATATTTAGGCTGTACTCGACTTTCCATTACAAAAGATTATTGTGACCTTTTTATGAGAAGCTATAATGCCTCCTTTGTATATCGTAGACTTTGACTTTTGGCAAGGGAAACAAATGCCTTTTCTGGAGAACTGGCTGGCTTTTACGCTACTAACATTTCCCACTTTCCTCCTGACTGAGCTCCTCAGGAATATATTGGCCGCACAGCAAAGCAGCAACAAGCTACACAGCCCCATCTAAAGCTGGGCTGATGCCACCAGTGATGCAGCAACAGTCCGGGCTGCGCCGGGAATGCCGGAGCGCTGCTGGTGGCAGGGGACCCCGGGCTGCGGCCCCACTCATGACCCAACTCCTGCTCGCCCCTCGGCCCGCCCAGCCGCTGACCGGCACTGCCGCATGGCCGGCTCTGCAGCAGGAGAAGGAATATGCCTAACCCTGCAGATTATTGATTTTCACCAATTCTTCAGCTGGTTTAGGACATTTTGTGATGGCCAACAGCAAGGATTGAAACCGTACCCAATAAAAAATTGGGAGTCAAGTTCTCAGCCTTGTAAAACCACAGCCACCCATTTGAAGCCAAAAATGACCCAAATTATTTAAAGATATTCAGCCAGATTTTGACTTGTGACTGAACAAATCACTAACTCTGAAGAGAATATTATTTAAGATTACTGACACAGTAATCTGCAGCTAGTTCACCGGAACATAATGAAGCAATAAAGCTAAATGATTGTGTGCATGTGTAGTTACATATCTGAGTCCTCTGAAAGTGCCATTTATGATAACAGTACCAAGCATTCAGACACAGCTTCCCAGCCCACAATCTCACTGTCCTTTGGGAGTCTGCATTGCTGCATCCCCACAACAGCCTTGGGATGGAGGCCAGTTTTGTTATCCTAAAATTACAGGAGAGGAAAAGAGAAGCACCAACAGTTCAAGTGACTTGTGCATGGTCCAAGCCGGGAAAAGGAGTCAGGAAGCAAAGGTACTTTGATTTAGGGCGGGTGTGCCTTCAAGTGATTACAATTCATGTTGCTCCTGCCTACGCCTGGGGTGCTTGGCTCCATGTTTTCTGATCCCGACTGGGGCTAAACCGCAAGACCATTCTTCGACATTTTAATGATAAAGAACAACAAGAGGAAAGACTTTCTGGTGGTTAGGGTGTTAGCCAAAGCCTTTGCAAGACCTGGGTCTGACAACATTCTTCCACGCAGTTCCTGGCAGAAGTCACCAAGACCTGGATGATCTTAGAGGTCTTTTCCAACCTTAACGATTCTATGTGGGTGCCTCAGCTGGGACTCATAGCAAGCATGCACTGGGTCCCAGGTGCCTGCCTAGGCAGTACTCAAAATCCTGCTACAACAGCCTCCTAGATGAATGTCTAGAGCTGTTTGGTTTTTGGTCAGTCCCAGGCTTACTCGAGAGAAGGTAAGGTCTGCTTGCCCCCCACTTCTGGTGCTGTGGCTCCTGTGTCACTCGTGTCTGCCAGTGCATGGAATATATGTTCAGTATGGGCACTATGTAATTCCAGGCGTAGCACGGTTTGAATGTCAGACAGCAAGTTGCTCGAGTGCAGAGATATATACAGGGAGGCAAAAGGGAGGAGACATTCCATTTGCTTATCATTTTCTTGGTTGCTGAAGAAAGTGCTGCTTGCTAATTAATAGCACAGTTCTGTGCCATATTTCACAACTTCCCTGTACTTATTTTCATGATGATTTCCTTGAATCACATCCTAGGCTTCAGTACACATTAACTTCCTAGTGTGCTTCTTTCCTGTACTTACCCTCAGTAAAGCAGATGACTGGGGAAAAAACTCCAAAAATCAACCATTAAAATTACTGTCAAATCCATATGGAATAGATTAGGTTCTAAACCTAATTACAGTGAAGTTTCAAGTACAGGCATGATGGAAAAGCCAACAAGAAGCTAGGACACTCATTCTGATGAGATTTGATGTCCATGTGAATGGCAGCTTGGCTTTCAATTACAGTTTGGTTTTGGAATCCATTGAAATTCTTGTAGATTTCAGTTAGACTGTGTTTGAGTCTTTGCATTTGACCCACCCTGAGCAGTGACACAACTGTATGCTTCAGGGCACATTTCAATTCAAAATAGGGTGGAGTATTTGTGGCATACAAAGAGAAAATGATAGTATCAAAGGGTACTGAAAATTGTCTATTGTCTTTACAGTTACATAAATTTAGAGGAAAAAATGTTCACATATGTAAATGCTAAGAAATGGATTATCATGTAGGAAGGAGCCACTGTGAAAATGTAGGTTATGCCATTTGTAGTACCTTGACTTTCTCCAGTGCAAAGAAGAACTACTGATTTACTTTCCCCTGCAAGAAATAAAATAATATTGCCTCTGCTTTGGTTTGAGATTTTACATGTTTGAAAATTTGGTGTGAATTTTTATGCTTTATAATCACATCTGAACATGTGATTAGAAATTTTAGTATGTTCATGTGGGAACTTTCTGTAGCATAAAAATTACTTCCATCCCTGGAAGTATTCACAGCCAAGTTGGATGGGGCCCAGAGCAACCTGCTCTAGTAGGTGGCATGCCTTGCCCATGCTGGGCGAGGTTGGAACTCAATGATTTTTAAAGTCCTGTCCAACCCAAAGCATTCTATGATTCTGTGATTCCATGATATACTGACAGATGCTCCTTTGTCTGCATCACCCAGAAATAGTAAAGCTCCTCTGGCTCTGTGTGGGGTGAAATGACTGATAGAGTCCATCTAGGTAATGCAAAATCTCTCTGGAGTACACGCCCTTACAGTAACTGCCTGCAGTTGTTTTGCCAGATTTAAGGGTATATGTAAGACATAAACGCACCAGAACAGAGTTCTTTCAAAATAGACACTGAAGTCAGGGAATTTGTTTCTGAATGTACTTTGCTGCAGGATGAATATAAATAGTGTGCAAAACATCCATGCAATGAAATTCTTTGGAAAAGATGAACTGCATATTTAAGGTTCTATAAGACACTGAAATATGCTTATTTCAGCATGCATGTATATTTGCAATACATAACAAGTGCCAGGGCTTTTTTATTTTAAGACTTCTAAACATTTTATATAACACGTTTACATTGTCATTCCAGCAAAGTAATCAACAGAAAAGAACATCATGAGCTTTATATATAAATCAAATTTCAAATTAACTTCTTTGATAAACCATGCATGCATATAAGTTTGACAAAGCTGCAATTGTTTGCACTTTTCTCCTGGACCAATGAGTGAGTATTTTGCTATCCCTCTTTTTACCTTTGTGCTAATTATTACATTGTGTTGCAGTACTGAAGGGAAAGACATGCCGATACTGAGACCTTTACCAAGGAAGTATAGTGCTATCGAAAAACATTTCTTAAGAGAACCTCCAGCTTTTCTCAGAATGGGTGCTAAAGGTGCACATCCTTTGTGGATATTGCTAGCAGCGCTCCCAATCTTTCCTTTGCATACCAGATCATGACTAAAGAACACTAGTTTTACTTCCATGTCTGATCAAGCCAAGTATGCCACACACTTAGGCTAGCTGTTACAAGAGAACAATTAAGATGGCCTGTGGCAATTTGCTTCTTTTTCTGGAAGACTTTCTTGCAACCCAAGGCACATGAATACCACAAATTTATTCCATATATGCTAAGAGAATTCTTGAAAATTCAGGGGACAGTTTCTGTAGACTCTGACACTGAGGTGTTCTTCAATGCCAAAAGACCAGTTCACGAGAGTGAGGGGAAGAAGATTAACTCCTCCTGTTCCTGGAGTTCAGCTGTCAAAAAACAAGGTCCACATGAGTAAACCTCTACAATAGCAGTTCTGTGAATATTTAAGTGGGAATAAAAACCAATTAAAATTAAATTACACCTTGCATCTGGAAAAGGCTGAAAAAATATATTCCAGAGTGCTCTAAATGATATCCTGACTGAGATCATTATTCATAGCATGATAATGAGGTAGACAGAAAGGAAGAAAAACTTAAAATGAAAATCAGCTATAATAACTCATTAATGTCTTCTGCTTGTCCCTTGGCTGGGGAATCTTCTTTCTGAAAGCTGCTGCATCAGGTCCTACACATGTCCAGCTATTTTTAGGTTTGCAACAGGCTGTTTACAGGGGATTTGAAGTCTGGCAATCTAGATACTCTAGACACAGTTGGAATGCCTGCGCCTCTCCACAGGTTACACTTGGAATTAAAAACTACTATGTGGCTCTGTCATTCAAACCTTATAGTGTCTGGCATTGGGTATCGTGATGAAACAGAGCACTGTGGTTTTAATTTAAACTACTTGCTGCCAAAAATATTCATGAACAACTTGTTGGCCAGTGGGCAAGGAAAAAGTTTTTGGTGAGCTTCCATTTAAAGACTATAGTTTTGGTTCAGTCAGGAATCATGGTTTATTTTTTTGTTTGGTTGTTTGGTTGGGGTTTGGTTTTGTGGTTTTATTTTGTTTTGTTTTGTTTGTTTTTTTTAATTTGGCACCATGTCTTCCTTTTACAATAGTATTTCAGATATTCATATTCAGTATTTACCAGGCACTTCTTGAAAATTGGTATTTTATCCCTCCTCAAGCATGGTTTTCAGCAAATTTCTCATTCTCCATTACATGTAATATTATACCCATCCACATGACCAGTGCATATGAACTGACAAGATCAGCATAACATTTTAAGTTCTCAGATACTCTTCACCATTATATCTCTACAAGCTTTTCAAATGAAACATCTCCACTATTTTGAAATACCTTAATTATAAATTATTTGTAACATTAAATTCATACAACTTCAAATTGTTCAAAGCATTTCATCACTGGGTTTTCTTTTTTTTTTTTAATAACATACATTGTATGATTCTATAATTTAGTGTAAATTTTTACAAGTCATCAAAGCAATTTTTTTAACCTTTTTTATTTTTCGATATTTTCATATCGCAGGAGTGGAATTTTTAGGGCCTCCTGTCTGTTCCAGTTTGAATTTACTTGTGTCATGTAGTCCTTATATGCCTTTAGCATTTGTAGGTGCAATTTACTTCAGTAGTGATAGGAGAAGAGGCTACATTACAGTGAAAGAATTTGGTGTTAGTTGTTCCTGTTGGATTTTCACCCAGAAACACGAAGCAGATGAGATATTATTACCTGTCAAATACTCTACCTTGAATTCTGTCATCACTGTTTGATATAAATTGTAAGCTGGAAACAAAAGGAAGGATAATGTTGATTTTTAGAGAGACTGGAGAAACTTGTTTGTGTACTTGGTTCCAAAATGCTGAAATTTGAAGCCTGAAACCTTAAAGAGAGGTCAGTGGAAATTTAGCATATGAATGTCTGAGGATCTGGGCTTTGGTGCTGTAAAAGTGGAGCTTTTTATTCCAAAGGTAAGCCTGAGGCCTCTGTACTGATTTAGAGATAGCCCCTTAACAATTCTGATCTTACAGCCAATTATGCCCTGTGAATGCCAGAATACAGCTTTAGGGTCCAACAGCACTTATTAGCACTGTTTGGAAATGTTGGTATTTTACGGTTTCTAAAACCACCTCTGTCAGAGGCAGTGGGTAGGAAGGGAGCACATGTACTTTGCTTTGTTTTTCCTCCAACTTGAACTCTTGTGTTGTGAAACACAATCAGTCTGGTCATGGTCTACACAGCTGAGCTTTCCTTAGAGGCAGGGACATTCCTCTGAAGGCAATAAGCATGTAAGATGATGTAAGGGGGTTTCTGACCCCCGTGGGTAATACTGGCAGACAAAATGAGGCCTGAGAAATGCACTTATGTTTTCTGACTTTCCAGAAAGCCAAGAGGAAAAATCTTGTGGAACCAAGTCCATAGTTGAAGGACACAAATAGTTTTAACGTGCAAGCACTTGTACAATATTGCTATCTCTTAGATACTCTTCTGTTGAGTATGAAGGACATCTGTATCTACAGTAAATAAGGTAAAAATAACATCTTCTAGTAAGTGAGTTGCTCCATCCCCACCATGCATCTCTGACAGGGAGCTTATTGCCTTGTGTAGCCTCATGCAGTAACTTCAGCTTCTGCAGCTGGCCTGCCATCCTCAATCTGTGCCTCCTTCCCCAGGTACTAATGGTTCATGCATGAGCTAACTACCCAAGTATTTTGTCATCTTTTTGATCGGCCTTTGTACCTTGCCCAAAGTTCTCTGTTGTCACAGCTACGTTTCTAGCTTTGCCTGTACTAATGAGCATCTCTGGTATGTTTACCTGAGCTTTATCCCCTGAGATTTATCCTCTGTGTGTCCCTTCCTTGCTTTATTAATTCCTTTTTTAAGGCACAGGGTCCCTGGCAGGCAGGCAGCTCGGATAAGCTCAGATAGACAGACGAGTTTCCTGTCCCCAGTAGTCTTCTCTGTTCCAAATGCTGGGACTGTAGCTGCAGTAAACACTTGCTCTGAAATGTCACTCTGAAAAGTCCAAATTGTTTTCTGGTTCGTGCTTTCAAAGGTGGACATCTGGTTGGGGAGGACAGTTTTGACAGTCTGCCTTGTAGATAAAGCAAAGCAGAAGCCTAGCTTTAAGTGCCCCGAACCTGTTCAGTAGGGGTGGTGAACCTCAGACTAAAAGTAACCTATCTGTGTGCATAGCCTTTATATCCGTGTGCAGTGGTCCCATCACTAGGTACCATGCAGTCCTCATAGCTTTACCTGAAAAAATCCCTTTTTCTCTTGACAGTCTCATGTGTGCTAAGAAGGAGTAATGACAGTTTTGACATGAAAGCATATTCTTATCAATTAATCCTTTAAACAACTTCAAATGAGAGAAGGTACTGTCTCACCATGACAGGTTCTGTGGGATCTTACATGCCTACAGACTAGTGAGCATAGGGATGCTTGAAATACCTGTGAGGTTCTCCACACACTAAGTGCCAGTTGCAAGCTCCACAACATCTGTTTCAAATAGTTCTGGGGAAAGGGTCTGGACTACTCCCATCAGCGAGGAGTTAAATTGTGTCCTACAGAAAGAGAGGCTAAAGCTATCATACATGTGCCTGTATCTGACTTCATGCTGGCTGCCATGTCTTCATGTGACCAAATATCCAGAGAAGAAAAGAGGAGGAGGAGAACCCAAGGAGGAAAGAAGGAACTGAGGCAGTCTTGGTGATACTTTCTTCCAGGCACAGCTGAGTGACAGTTATCCAGCTGCTGCAGGTATACCCTCAAAAATGCTTGTGGATCATCAAGAAACTTGCTGTGATTCCTGCTTGTAGGCACAGAAATGCCAGGCTGCATTAAAAGGCAATGATATTTCGCTTCTGGGAGAGAGCAGCAGAAGTGACCAAGTTTTTGTGTGAATCTACTGGAAGACTCTGTAATGTCCTCCTGAGGAATTAACAGCACATGAGATCCGTGGCATTTTCATTGCCTGTTTTCTGTGCTCCTCATTCTGCATTGCACTGGAGTCAATTAATCCAACAGTGGTACTTCAAATGTATCAGTTCATTGTAATGAGGTGCAAATATCCCCTAAAGATCCTTGAAAGTGCAGTCCAGTTCACCATAACAGGGAAGTATTAACCTTTATCCTCCAGATATCCAACCAAACTTGTTTCATCTCCATGGTATGCCAAGAGCTTGTTGTCTTCTGGGAGTATTGTTTCAGCTGCCTTTTCTCAGCAGCAGCACCAGCGCAGAATGGGGGAAGAGGTGATTCTCAAAGTAAACATATGTCAAGCCTTTCAGGAGTTTATAGATTAGAAATGATACTGTCAACCTGAAACAAGGAAGTTGTGATTACAGGTCTACAATTAATAAAGAATCTGCTCCACCTTTGAAAAAATCAATAGGCTTGGCTCTGAGAGGTCATAGAAGCAAGTTATTTCTAGTCCTCTGCAAGGATTGTGTTGTTGCTTCTATGACACCTTGACAACACAGAGCAATGGTGATTCTCATAATTGATAGGAGAAGGGCAGTTTGGAATCTGGCAGGTGAGATAGTTGCAAAGGGTAGAGAGCTTCTGCAGTTCTCTAGAAAGCTGCCACCTTCTTGAATTCGTCTAGAGGAGTGCAGATTGGTCAGATGTAGAATTCAGGTCTTATGTTAACTTAGAACATGATGTCACCTGGAATTGAATGCAGTTATGCTACCTTTGTTTCTTGCAGAATTTAGACCAGTGACACGTAATATACTCCTAGGTGACATCAAGTCATTTTCACTCTGACGAACGTCATGCTGAACTTGCTGACAAGCTGCTTTCCCAGAATCCCAGAAGCTCTTCAGGGTAACAGGTTTCTCTTTCTGCCTGAAAAACTCAGACTCACCAATGTGTGTTCCGAGTGTGCTGCTAAGCACTGCCCAGGCCCCACTAAAATAGACACTTCTTACCTTTCTGAGTTATTATAATTCTAGAGAGATAAAGTTGGTCTGTTTTTAATGAGTACTATTATTACCTCCTTTTGTGAGCAAAAGTCATCTAATACCCCGAAGCCAGAGGCAGTTATATTCTTGCTTGAGACACCATATCATCCTATTATCATTTTCATCTGGCAAGCAAATGCAAAGAGCTTGAATGAAAACAGTAGATTAATTACACATTTTAAGTGCGATTCCTAATCTCATTAAAACTTTCTCAGACAGGACTGAATTGTATGGCAACATCAGTTACTTGTTTCTCATTAATGGAAGTCAGACTCCTGAATCCCAATGTCTCTGGAAAGAGGCACTGGCTGGCTCAGGCTGCCTGGACTTCTTTGCTGAGGACACTGCAATAGACCGATATGCCCATCCTGATGTGTCCAGGCACCCGCTCTGTCTGTGTGAGGTTTCTTCTCCCTCTTGGTCTGGATTTGAGTTTTCCAGGTGACTGTCTCTCAATGATAGTGACTCCCTGTATTCACCCCATGGCTTTTACATTTTGTGTGCTGTCTTGTTAAATGACTCTTTGGGAAAAGTGGTTAAAATTATGCCAGGGGTTTGTTGCTCTCAAGGAAGTTCCATTAGGGGTCAGGCAGTCTGTGCTCTGGCAGTTATAAGTTTGGAAAGGAAAAGTAGAATCTGCATGCTTTCATGTAGCTTACGGTTTCATTTCCTTGCTGAGCCTTGATTTGGATACATTGCATATGTAGCTGCCCCATGAGCTTCACAAGCGAGATTTCTGTGTATAATTACAACTTTATTATTTCCTGGATAATAACATTAAATTCTTAAAATGTCGTCTGGATGCCAAACACTTAAAATTCAAGATGTAGCGCATTTAAGAAAGACTCTTATCTTGTGTTACAGAAATTGTGCTTTTTCTTTAAGGCAAACAGTTATCCCTGAAGTCATTTACAAGTAGATATTTTCAGTTGCCTTAATCAAGCTTTTTAATATACATGTAAATTGAAGCTGCAAAATCTTTGGATACACAAAAGCAAGAAATAAGTGCACATACTGCCTTTCTTTCTAGATACTGTATAAGCACACAGTGAATATTTTTATAAATATCGGCATAAATACATGAAAAACATGCTTAAATGTAGTTTGAAAGCTGATTTAGGACTTAAAAACCTCATTCAAAGACAAGGTAAAAATGAAGACTAAAACCACCAAAGAACAGGGCACTGAACAATGGGATTAAGCATTAAAAAAAAAAAAAAAAAGGACATTCTGTAATTTCTTGTTTTGAATCTTTTTGTGGGTGGAATCCTGGCTCGGCTGCAGTCAATGGGAGTTTTGGCATTGACTTCAATAGGCCTGAGTTTCACCCTGTGTTTTTAGGATAATTCCTCAAGGGATTTATAAGACATAATTTTAAATCATAACAGAAAACACCCACTAAGGAGGCTACTAAATATTTTTTTGGGAAGAAAAATGATTTTAAGATGGGAGCAATTTGAAATACTCTTCCAACTAATTTTTGTTTGCTGTTCTTGTTTAATGCGAGCTTCAGTTTTATGCAACAATGGGAAAAGCAAAAGTCATGTGACTGTGTATGCATGAGGATTTTATTCTTATGAGACTTCTAGAAAAGTTGCAACAGCCAGATTTTTTAGTTTTGTATTTGCTGAGCTTTAATGAACCTGATACCCTTACCTGTTAGATAAGAACCACATCTCATCACTAGTCAGCCAAATAATTAATGGTTGCAACCACTGTAATAAAAACTGATATTAATCCAACCTGCCATGGTCTGTTTATTATTTTGAAGCAACTTGTATATGACAAGCTGACAGCAAAATGTGGAAGAAACAGAAAAGGTATTCATGTGGATAGTTTGTGTTGGTGAGTGACATTCTGCATTGGTTAACACTATCTGACACAAAGCAGGTAGCCATGTGTTTTCAAATGCCTGCTTAAAGGTCTATGGTAGACAAATAGGAGCCTTTATGTCGACTTCCGTGTGCTTTGAAGCCACTAATGAGTATGTTTTTGAATAACACAGGGTGTGAAATCTCAGCTGAAGCAGTAAATACATAAGCATTAGGGTGACTATTTTCCATCCTTCCTCCTTTTCTCTACTTCCTATTTTTGTGGTTTTCTGATGCTGTGCTTTATTGGTGATTACAGTATAAGATCTTTGAGACATGGAGACTGTATTTATGTATACACATATATATGTATGCCTGTGTGCCTGTGTTTCTTTATGTGATATCGCCTTTCTTCTGAGTCCTTTGCACACTCCTGAATTTCTCAAAGCCTCGATATATAGTCCTGGTGACAGTATGCCTTACTGTTCCTCACTTATACAGTTTTTTTGTTGTTCAGAATTGGTATTTTGTTTTAATGCCAGTTACATTAAAACGTGAATCCCTTCTGCTAGCTAACATCAAGATAATTTACAAAGAAGTGTTTGCTTAAGGGCCATGGAATTGTACCAGAAGATAAATGCAGTGAAGAGTTCAGATCATCCTCTTCAACTGTTTAGTAATACCATTCTTCTGCAGCTCTTACGAGGGGAGTTTGTTCATTAAGCCCAACATTTTCAGCTGAAGAATTAAATTTAGATTCTTCAGTCTATATTTATGTGTCTAAATATAAATGGTTTCATTTTCAAAGGTGCAGATTACTCCTGACTAGTGCTGACAGCATCTATTCCCATCTTCCCTGCTAGAATTATTAGCAGGCACCTTTGTGCCCTGCTGTGCCAAGCAGGGATTCCTGACATGCAAACACATGTAAATATCATGAGTGCCATCTGACAAATGTAAAAGGACCAGTATGAGGAAGGCTGTATGGACCCACTTCAGGGGGAATGAGTAAGTAAGCACAGAAGCTGGGAAGATCAGAGCAAAGCCTGATTGTTATATTTTTTTATAGCAATGAAGATCTGGTTAGACAACAAGTAAAAATGAGTCATTTGATCCAAACTAAATCTTGAATAATGAGGTGTGCAGTTACCAAAGCACCCTCTTAAGGAAATGTGTGTTCATGTCAGAGGAGAGTTGCAAAAGAGGAGAGCTGTTGACTTCAGCCTAGGAGAAACCTTAACACTGAAGGACAAAGCTGATTGTCCACACTGAGTTTTATTGATGCATTTGCATATGGATAGGTACAAAATACCTGATCTAACTGGAACTGCTCATCCTTTCCTTGTGTGCTGTGAGTTGGTGAGAACCAAGAATCATCAGACAAAGTGTCAGGTCAAGCCCCCTCTGAATGAAATGTTATCACTGACTTTAAATGGAATAAACAACATTTATGCTGCTTGAGACAGCTAAACTATATATGTTCTTATATCTAATTCCCAGTACAGTCCATATTTGCTTTTCATGCACACAGTAACTGACAATAAACAATTAAAGTATTGGTTCTCCAAAAAAAAGTTGTCCAGTTCAGGTAAAAACACTTTTAGCTCCAAACTCTTGTACATACATGTTATTGTTAAGGTTCATGGATACCTTTGTTACTGGCCATCTTTGTACCACAATAAGTCTCCTCTTTCCTGCCACCACGCCCCAGTTTAAGTTGCTTTGTGAAGGTAGATCATGATACTCTTTGCCCCCTAATTCTGTATTATTATATAAAAAAACAGTGCACGTTCATATTTTAGATGAGAAGTTGTTACCTGAAAAATGCTAGAGGTCTTGTAGTCTTTGAGGGTATTTGAAACTAAGCATTACTGTTTGCAGACTAATTGTTTGGTGAGAATAAGGCAAGCTACTTTAATGACAGCTTGTGAAATAACAATCTATGATATAGTACTTGGATGTAGCAACGACTGTGTTTCAAGCCAAGTAAAGAAACTGTCAGTATCTTGTGCGTGAGAAGCTTGTAGATACCCTGAGGTGACTTCGTATAATTCTAAACCAGCAGGTAGCTTCTTGCATAGCTAATCATGGCATCAATGCCTGGAGCAAGTGGAGGTGGTTGACAATGTACTTTAGTTTTAGATGAATTCAGCTCGTTTTGAATATCATTTTAATTCCCTGTTCCAGTTTCTAAAGTAGGCATTTACATGCTTGACTTTTGCAAAATACAGAAGGTAACCTTGGGGAGGAGAAAGCTTAGCTTGTGTTAAAAAGCAAATAAATAAACCAAAATCAACCCAAAAAGGCCCCCAAACTCAAACCTGATTTTGATAACTCTTATTACTGCCTTGTAGAGTGGGGAAAATAGCAAAAAAAAGAAAAAAAAATTCTTTTTCTCTCTTTGTGAAATATCTCCGAAATATTTCTGGAAAATCTTCATGTAAGTCAGTGTGAACATATAGGTTATTCATAAACTACTTAAACTCTGTTAGAAACTATGCTGTTTGCCTAATTGTGTGGTACATTAGTGTCTGCTACCTAGTAGAATTACCGCCATTTTTATAAAACTAGAGGAATACAAGTGGTTTCAAGATGACTGTCTGAAAACTCTTCTTTACAATGGATGGTCAGTCCTTAAAACAGCCTGTAAGAAATGTCAGATGCAGATCTGTCAGATGCAGAGAGCTCTTTAATGGGATTAAAGATGGGTAAGGACTTAAATGGGTAAGCACTTAAATACTTACCTTTGAAAAATCCATTAATTCATACCTTTTAATACCTTTACAATCAAGGGCTTGAGACATTTGTTTCTCAGCAATACTCTTGTTTTGCTGAATAACAGCACATTAACACTGTTTTGACACTTCATAGCAAAAATTAAGAGAAAACAAAGGCTTGTTTTCATCTCCGTGAGAAATATTTTAAAACGTATTAAACTGGATGTTTTATTCAGTGAATGCTGGAAAAAGGCTTGACTCTTTATTCTCCCTCTTCTATTGTCTTCACTATACCTAGACTGAGACATACTCTAAATTCTGAAATGGTGTGCATGTAGCACAACTCATGTAAAAGCAGGTAGCTTGCTAAAAACTTGGGATTCAGCACAGGAGCTGACATTGCTGGGCAAATTAAATTCCTTGGTTTGTTGCTTTATGCCATTGGCAAGGAGAATAAAAATTAGGAGAAGGACCATCTTACAATCATGTTAAATCTGCATGAAAGTTGGACTCAAAAATCAAGTCACGTAGACAAATAATTCACCAAGAGCCTTTCCTCACTTCACAGATGTCCCGAACTCCCCACTACGCTCCCAGAGATTTTCCAGAGCTCTACCTTCTTTCTTTTCTTTTTTACTATCTCTAGCTTTACATCTCCCGAGAGCTATTTTCTTCTCATCTGCCCATTTGGAGCAGAATGGACAATGCAAAGGTTATCTGCTGCTAAGCTCTTTCTTTGCAGACAGAGACTCAAAAGGTGCTCGTGACAAGGAGCAGTTCATCATTCAGGCTCATTATGCTCCCTTGTGTATCTCTTGGGGGTCACTGGGGAAGTCAGGAGCTGGCTGAAACTTTCAGAAACTTTCCAGAAGCCTTTGTGAGCTCTCTTGTCTCTGTGTCCTCAGTAATTTCAGATACAATGCTGGTGGAGTAAGCTAGTGTCCTGAAAGAGAAACAGGAGGGAAGGGTGCTTTCCAAAAGCACATTAAAACTTCAAGTTAAAACTTCATGTCTGGTGAAGTATAAATACCTGCAGACACTTTTTGCTTTCTTTCCCTCTGGAACAGTATTGTCTGGCTGGTTGGGTGTAGCAGTTGAAACCTCCTTTGGAAACAGCACTAATGGTCAAAAACTTTTATAGTGTGAATGTAAATTTAGGTTGCTTGAAAATGGAAAGTAAACACAGGAGCTGGATGAGATATGAGTGTTGGCTAGCCAAAAATCCTCAAGAAATAAGCCATTTTTAAAGCAGAAAAGATCCTCCTTTTTTTTCTGCCTTTGGCAATATAAGGAAATAAGAGTCTATCTTAAGAGACTCTGAGTTACTAATTATAATTTATTGTCATTTTCTTGAGGAAATGTTGTGTTTATATAAAAAAGATACAAAAAAGGGAAAAATGTTTTGATTGAATACCTAATTTTTCAAAGGATATTGAAACAGAGAATATGGCCTGCTTCCTTCAATAATGTATCAGATTTCATTTATTGTTTTTTCCTCTTTCCCTGCATTTTCTCCCACTGAAAGCATAAAGAATGCAAGGGAAAAGGTACTGAAGAGGCCAAATAGTGTTCTTGTAAAAAGGCTTTTTCTGGAACAAAGTATCAAAGGATTCAAAAGTTGAGAAATATATTTTCCAATAATTCAAAAAAATCACTGATGATTTTTCCAGTGAATGAAGAGCATAAAAATCATCCCCAAAACAACAGGGAGAAACAGAAACATTAAAAGGAAAATCCTAAATAAAGCAAATATTTTTTCCCATCAAAAACAAATCTTCATTTTAGAATTAAATAAAAAATTGTTTGACTGGTTTTGAAAGCATAACATTTTAATCAGAGATCCTAAGAAATTGAGTCATTTGGCTCAGTTCATCACAGCCAGTTGTAACTGTGAAGCAGAATAGCTAGACAGTCAGGAAGTTACAGAGGACAGATCATCCGCAGATAATCTGCAGGTCATGACTGAGGTCATTTAGCACAGAACAATCACAATTTTTTGTGGCCATTATGAGATCAACTCCCATAATATAATTTCTACTTGGGCATGAGCAAGCACTTGTATGTTTGCATGTGCCAAAATGAATGAATATTTCAGACCTTGTGCGGTCAGAAGTTTGGTGTGCCTATATGAAAAAGTAGCAGTGTGTGAAAAGGTGATAATGCACAAATATTCCATGCATTATAAACAAACAAGCTAACAACAATTACTTAGGCAAAACAGAAAGACTTAGGATCACATGTGATGTTATGTCCTAAGGGTAAGAAAGGGTATAGTAACTGCATGCAAATATCGATACATAATCTTTAGAATAGATGTTCACATCTGAGTTAATCCACATGGTTCTCCTTAACACTCATCAGAGTGAAAAAGGTGTTTGTAGTGTGTGATGCATGTCTATCATAACAGAGCCACGAAGCTGGTTCAGATGAAGTATGTCCTGTACACTCATTCCTTTCATCAGCAATAACTAGCGTGACTAGATCAGATGTAGATGTCTACATGGTACAAGAGCAAAATTAGGTGAGAAGATTCCTTTCCCAAATGGCTCACCAGACCCCTACTCAAGTTTGAAAATTTTGCTTAGGAGTTTCTTAAAAAAGAGGCAATTCAGTGTGACAAACAGAGGAACAAGGTCTACCTGTGATCCTTTTTATTAATAGTAATATTAATAATTAATAATAGTAATAATGTTTATCTTTCCCTCAAAGGAAGGAAAAAACCCAGAACACTGCAATGGTCACTGTTTTGATAATTCATGCATTGTTTGGAATAAAATCTAGGGACTCCATAGATCAGTGTTAATCTGAGCTGGACCTTAATTCCAGGGTTAACTGTGGCTATGAGTGGTTGCAAAGGTCATTCTCTTAAAATTTGCTTCTGGTTCTATTCCAGCATTCACATTAGAATGATTGCTGCCTGTTCAGTCTCTATTAGGACATGATTTTCTAGTGATAATGTTGCCAAGTAGCTTAATCCCCTCTTTACTTTTTACTGACCGAAAACCACTGGCGATATTGTGCCTCTGATTCTGTGATATGAGATATAGGAGAGGCTAGTCAGAAACATTCAGGTTTGCTTCACTCTACTACCATTGAAATTACAGTGAAATGTCCATTTCTGGCTGTACTCTGTATGTAGAAAGTTAACGGGTTCTGTTTGTTTTTAGATGTAACAATTACTGTTGCTGTAGTGCTACAAAACAGGGGCTGAGGCTGAGCTTCATCTGCAGCCTCATCACCCACCACCTGTCTTCTCCTCTGCACCTGTCAGGGGTACACATAACAAGTTAAAGTTTCTTCAACACCTTCTCTGGTAATCTCAGCTGTGGCCAAGCTGTAGCTGCAGAAAAGGCTACAGGGCTGCTCAGTGTGGCTGACAAGGAACAGAGACATATCATACATGAGCAGGAAAAGCTGGTGGGAAGCGTGCAGACTGCTACCAGTGTGTCACCAGATAATTCTAGTGTGGTGGATGGACTCCTGCTAGGGAAGGATGTTCCTGATTTGCAGCTACAGTCAAATGGCTGTTAGCATAGCCCAGCTATTCAGCATTTCTAAGACCTCATCTGAAGTAAAAAGAAGGTCAAACAGATGTCTAGTGTGTTTTATAAGCAAAAAAAATCATCACTCAAACAGAAAATCAAATCATCCAACAGAAATTTAATTAAAAAAGATAATTCAAAGATAGTTTAAAATTACTATGTCAGGTGATCGGTACAAGCCTACTGTGCTCAATAAATCAAGCATAGCTATAGCACTCAGTGGGTTTGGCTCCCCTACCTCACATGAAGCAATTCATAATTAAATGTGAGTTTTCTTCTTTAAACAATTTCCATTGTTTGATTTTTTTTTTTTTTAATTTTGTGGTCATTTGTTCCCTCAGAAGGTGTGCTAGTCATGTTGCTTTTGAACTAAAACTCATCATACTCCATACTTTTTACTGGCATCAGTGCAATTGTTTCTCTTTGGCCTCCAGAAGTCCCAGACCTCTGGACTAGAACTGGTGTGGAGTGATGCTGGCACCTTTTCACAAATACAAAGCACATCACCCCCACACTGAAGCAATAGTAATAGTTCCTTTTTGGTTTCAAGATCCAGTTCAAAATAACTGCCCTGGCTTTACAGACTTTTCAGGTACTTGCTCGAAGCTATTGTGCCTCATACATCTTGGGCTGGATCCACTCCTGGCTACAGAAGAGGCTGAAAAACTACCTGAAGCGTGCAGCTGACCACTCTCTCAGCTGGAGCAGCTGTGACCAGAGCAAGCTGTTCTTCAGTGATCTCTGCTGTGCAATTCCCCTTTGAGAGAGGCTACTCTCCAACATCCTTTTAACCAGCCACAGGACTTCAAAATATGCAGATGATGACATGATAAGAATCCAAAAGCCTCTTTCTTTTTGCAGACTTACGATAGGTGCCATGTGAAGTAAGTTTTCATGAGAAGGGATCCTCTTTGCAGCAATTCTTAAAACTGCAGTGTGAATACTGTTTAGATTTTTACTTTTTTCTTTTAAATCCCCTCTTTTTCCTAAAGTTTCCATTCTTCTCTGGACCTCCAAGTAATCAACAGCCAAGTGATGCCTGTTTTGTTCCCTTGGCTCCTACCACCTACAGTTCTCTGTTTCCATAACTCAGCAGTGCTGACTACTAAGATTTTATCACAAGTCTCATAATATTTTGTATTTTTTATCTAAACCTCCACTGAAGTCAACTAACTACAAGAAAATTCTATCTCATTTTTTTTTATGACGTTGATACATAATTCTTCCAAGTTGCAGTGAAAGGTTTGGGTCATGAAAATTTGAACTGTCAAAAGCTGCACGAAAACTCAAGATTTTTTCTTAAATTCATGGGTTTTATGGCTAACTTGGGAGTCTGGTTTATAATTTTTGAACGCTTATACAGTCTCATCAACATTTTACCCGTTTTCAGGGGATGACTGTGTTACCTCTGTTTACTTTGTGCTCAGCCCTTGAAATTTGTATTCCTTTCAGGTCAAAGGTAGCAGAGATGATTAATTTACAATAATAAGCTGTACATTCCTATAGTCATTTATCTACTGCCTTAGCAAAATGTAATTTCTTCAAGAATAAGTTACATAGTATGCATGTACATAGATGTAAAGGAGACTATACTAGTAAGGAAATAAACACCCAAGCTGAGGTGACTGCAGTAGAAATCTGTGGGTAAACTGTGGAGATCATTCTGTCTAAGTGGCAGGAAAAATTATACTGTAATATGTATTCTGAATGTGCAGTGTATGTTAGAGCAGAATCTTTTAAATGTATTTTACCAGATGACACTGAAAAACTTAGCAAAGATCTGGGATGGCTTGTGATCATTCTCCATAAATACATTAAAAAGATAAATACAGGGAGGTTGAAAAGCTATTAAGAGTAAAGGATAAGGTTGGCACAAGAACAAATAGTATAAACTCACCATGAATAAATTGAGGCTGGAAATTAGAAGGAGGTTTGTAACCATCAGAGCAGTGAGGAAGTTTTGCCTATTTTTACTGAGACTACGGTATGTAGCCTTGAAAATCACATGCACTACTTACCATGAATCCAGCCTTCCAGGAGTCAAGAAGAACCATAAAAATCTTCAAAAATCTCTAGTCCCAAGTATAAAAGTGTCACAATTCTTTGGGCAAATATTCATTGAAGGACCTCTTCAACTATAAGTATTAATGTGAAGTTCTTGCTTCTAGACCTGCAGAGCTGTACAATTTTTTTTAAATAGTTATTGAGCACATATTCTGCATAAGGTGCCTTTTAAATTCATCTCTCCATATGGTCAAATGTCACCTATTCTGAACATCCCTTTTTCTCTGCCATCACTGTGAGAGGAAATTTCAATTCCAAGGTAAAGAAGGAAATGTTTTTCACTTTAAAATGGATACTACTGTACTATTAGATCAGTAAAATTCAAAAGTCAGAAAGTTATTTTCTGTTTTAAGAGAGAAAATCTGTCCATGTTTGAGGCCCGTAGGTATGTTGTGCTAAACTATGATAAAAAAAATAAATTGGAAATTTCTCAATACAAACAAATTATAGTTATTATACTGAAGGCATTGCCTGATCCCACCTTTAGGGTCCCAGGGCAGGAAAAACTTATATGGAATTGTGGTTAGAGTAAAGAAATAATTACTTTGAGATGATAGTTACCAACTTTTAATTATATTCTATGAAAAGATCAAAACCCACGTCAGTTTGCCAAACTTGTGAATTCAAGTTCTACATCTGTAAGTCCTCCCAAATTGACTGCATTTTGCATGTTGTCACTAAAAGGGTATTTTTATATATATTGAGTCAAATAATTGTATACAATTAGACCCCACTTAAATCTCAGAAAAAATAATTTCAAATGTTCTTTCTTGCTGTGCTTGCACCTGGTTTCATCCCTTATCTAAGTTCTGCCTATTCCAAGGCCACCATTTGCACTGGCTGAATCTGCAGTTTTGTGTTAGAAATCTGTCTTTGTTTCACCTTAAATTTAACTTGCTTTTGTCTTGACCATCTTAATTATTGCAGTCACATAACAGTGGCAGCTGCTGCACCTGAGTGTGCTTAATTACCTCTGGAAAGCAATGCAAGTAGCTCTGGCTTTGCTCTGAAACTTCTCCCTGTTTCCTTGCTGGGTCTTTTGTTCATGCTATATTCATTTGCTAGCTCTGAAAAATCACGTTCAGGCTCAGCTATGCATCCAACTCACTTTGTTTTTATTTATCAGCCACCTAGCAACATTTTCTTCAGACAGGATTTACAGTGACTACGTGCCATTCAAAGAGCAATACGTTGTGTAAGTGTTTGTAGCTGTTTAACCAGCTCTCTTTTTGTACTGAAATTATTTGTCTCACAGTACTCAATGTGAAAGAGACACATGATTTTTAATCTTTTCAGAGAAGCCACATAGATTTTTCTAGGAAAAAAGCTTTCAAATTCTTGCATTATAAATCCAGCCATAAATCTTAGTAAAGGTAAGAGGAATAATGAAACCTGACTTTCCAGAGTAATTTGGTTACATGAGACTTTAAGGCTTCAGCTTTGCCTGGATTACAAGGGAGAGTTTAAATATGTGACTGAAATGTGCCTCGAAGGCTGAACTTGCCCCCACAACACAGAAGGTAAATTAGAAAAAAAAAAAAAAAGTCTAAAATATGTTTCATCTCTAAATATCTTTGATATTTGGGCCAAGTTCATAATTATTAGCAGGTATGAAAGAAGAGTTTTGAACATTTATGGCACCAAGACATCCTAGTCCAGAAGTAAATATTTTGTTTACACCTAACTTCAAACATTATAATATAGACATCTGCATTGCTCTATACTCCCTTTATTGTCAGGGTGAAGAAACAAACACAGGCAGCCTCTTCATCTAACCTTTCATGTATACACCAGGGTGAGATGAAGAAGATCCTGTCCATTAACTTATTCTTCTGTATTGAGCATAAGAAACCTTTTAATGACTGGATCACATGTGACATTGGGTAAAACCATCCTTCCTCACTACCCTTGTGGGGCTGTTATTCTTGCTGTAACAATGGCACTTATGCTGTAGTACTTTAGAATCTGAATCTGCTGCTTTTCAGATAGAATTATTTGTTTCATTGGCTATTTCTAATAAAGATGAGACACAAATACATATTTTGACACAGTATCTGAAGTACAAAATAACATTAGAGTCTATAACCAGGACATTAAAACATACATCTTTTTACAGAAAAAAAAAAAAAGAGACAATAAGGAAACACATTCAGTTTTTAACCAACCCTTTATATTTTTCCTCCGTTTAGTTTCAAGGTTTGTGACCCAAATCTTGCTAACAAGATGGCTGGGAACTGCGCAGACATGGCAGTCCACACTGCAGCCACAGATCATCAGCACAAAGAGGGAGATGAAAAGAGTACTCTCAAAACTGGAAAAGTTTAGGAAAAAAATTGAGACTTTTTGGGGGAAGGACAAAAAGTGGAGAGGAAAGCAGGTTGTTTAACTCTTTAGGGATCAGTGTGTGTCAGTTTAGGCTTCTCCATGGCTGCTAAGAATGGAGTGTGGCATACTGAGTCCATGGCTTTGTGTTCCCTTCAGCCTGGCCTCTGAACAGTGCCTCATGTCAGGTGTCTTTAGAGCTTGCTGGGTAGAGGAGGAGATTGGAGCTAGGCAGGGCATCCTCTGGGACTTGGGGTTTGTGTCTGGGAAGCAGCAGGGGCTATAGCTACTCTGCCGAACTGCTTAACTCTCAAGGTGCTCCCGGGTCCCGATTCTCCATTGAAATAAAGCCTGGCCACTGCTCGGGATATTTGCTCCAGAAACAATATAACAACATTAAATGGCACTGGGCTGCCTCCACCATCCTCTGTATCCTTTAACACCACCCACCCCCTTGTCAGACCACACCAAGGAGCGCACAGCATACACTCTTTGTGCAGGAGCAGTCCTTTGGTTGGCTACAACCCAGTCCTTACCCCTGTGCAGATGTAAAAAAGCACAAAGAAATGAATAATTGATTGTTAGAAACACAGAGGCAGCTTGGAAGAGAGATGAAGCCATGTTCTTCATGGCATGGGCCCTGGCTGCTCCATCTATGACAAGTATTCTGCTTTTTCCTGGTTCAGGGATTGCCAGTCTCCAGTTCTACTGTTCTACACTGTTGTATTCACAGTGTCATACTGGTCTGACTTTATTGTATCATTTTTCATAGATAAAACTGGCCTCAGAACTGGCTTGGCGTTCTATGCATCAACTTCTATTCTCGTTGTAAACATGACCTTAGTCATGATCAGCTTCATGCTCTATAAATATTCCATTGATTCAGACAGGGGTTGCACTACTACTCCTCCTCCATATGAATAAAGCTAACAAAGTACAGCCCAAACTAAATAAGCATGCACAAAACTCCAATGCCCCAACCTTGGCCACATAGCTATGTTAATCTCAGCCAAACTGAAAGCTGTTTACATTTGCATTGCAACATGTCATGGTGATTTCTCTGAAACTTTTTACAAACTGTCCTTCCCTTGTACCTCTATGCATTGGACTCATGCTCCGTCCAGGCCTGGGGTCTGGACATTATTTCAATATAAAGCCGTAAGAGTATAACAATAATATATGAAGCACCACTGCCAGTAACAGCTGAGGGACCTGATTTTTGCAAGATGCTGAAAGACTTCAAATTGCATCAACATGAGTGAAATACACCATATCATTTTCAAAATCATAATTTTAGGGTATGTTATATACATCTTTAAATAACTATTATTTTTACTTACAAGTCATTTTAACAAAATCAGTGCTGGCATTTTCATCAGTAAAAATGGATATTAGAACTTGAAGACATTGTGTCACTGGCAATTTTTAAATTGAAATGTGGCTTTTGACCACAATAACAATTTTTAGACCATTCTGTCTGACATTTGTATTCTTTTTTTTCTTTCCTTTTTTAATGGAAATCTGCAAACAAAAGCTGTGCCCTAGTGACCTTTGAGGACTTTCAAAAGAAAACAAGTTTCTTGTTTTCTCTTGAAATGAGTTTTCAGCTTTACAGTTACTTGTAGACACAAACAAAATGAAAAATGTACTATTTCACAAATGAAAAATGTATTAAAAGTATTAAACCAAAAATCTCTAAAATCAGAATTTCCCAGCTAGATTTGCAGAATTTGGTCCCAGAGTTTGGAATGAACTGGTTCTTTTATGGTATGCATTTATTATTGTAGACACCTTCTAGATATCCATTCTCAACAATTATTTCCTGTGTAAATGCTCACATGGAAAGATAGGCCTAGATTTATCCTACCTTAATTTAAGTCTTTAGCATTGAGGGAATTGAGAACACTGGCTGCCCATCAGTCTCTAGGCAATGGAAAAAGAGGTATTTCTGGAGGGCAATTCAGGATTTAGGTGCGGGAATAGTGAATGCCTGCCTCTCAGCCCTTCTGCAGGGGCTGTGTGGGTGCGCCTTGGTGCATCTTCATTCCTATCTGGAGAATCTCAGTTAAATCTTTAAATTTAGGAGACCTATTGTGTGTCATGGCTCTGCAAAGCCTTGAGACAGAGCAGAGGGTTGGACCAAAGTCCTTCTTCCCATACCTTTCATCCACCAGCAGCTGCAAGGATTGCTCCTGCCCTCCTCATGGAGGTAGGAGGTGTTTCCTGAGCCAGTGATGGTAGCTTTGTGTTTAATAGCCCTCAGAGTGTTTGTGTATCCTGTGTTTGATCAATCTAGTGCGAACAAGTTTAAGATCCCACATCTGCAACATCTTGTGGGAAGGACTTCTACAGCTTAACTGTATAGAGTAGAAGAAAGAAGTAGCCCCTTGAATTGGTAGAACATAAGGGAGATGGGAGCCGTGAGACCATTAGTGGTTGCTCAGAGTGCACCAGTGCTAAGGACCAACCCTTCAGACCGTGTATATCTCTATAAACATGAAATACTGAAATTTTGATACTCCTTTTTTTTTTTCTACTCTGATTTTGGCAGCAAATTGACTTTTAAATCCTTACAAAGTATATGCAATATAAAATCCCACAAAGTATCCTATCTGTTTGTTTGTGTACCTGTAAACTAACCTAATACCAATATGCCAAGTTTGGGCTGGAGATGGAGAGAAATGATTCAAGGTCCTTATTTAGATCTTCTCATGTCATGCTAGTCTTGGATACAGGTTATGGTTGCCCTTTGTATTGTTCTCATATATTCTTTATGGACTGTGCTGTTCAGGAGGATCACAATTTGTTCTCACTGTACAGGACACACTATGCCCTTTATCTACTGGAACTTCATTCTTTGCAGAGAAATGTATTTTTCTTTTGTATCCATGGGAACTACCTTCAGCAAGGGTGGCTGTCCAAACACAGAGTTCAGTTCTGCCCCTATTCCTCCCCCTTCCTTGGAGTGTGTTCTGATCTAAATAATTCCTGTCTCTACAGGTGTTTAGACAGGCAGCTCTTTCATTAAAAAAAAAAAAAAAAAAAAGAGAGAGAGGGAGAGAGGTAAAAAAAGAAAACAAAATGATGACAAACAAGTTTACCTAGTAACCATCTGAAAAACTACCTCCTACCTCCATCTGTCTATAGAAGGAAATATGTGTTTTATTCATTCTCTAATCACAAGGCTTCAATGAATGTACTCTAAGAGCACATTCAGAGCTATTCAAAATTGCTAAGTCCCAAGATATAGGATATGTGTGTGCTTGAATATCTTAGGCATAGAAACCTCAGAAACTGCTGTTAAAGTGCAGAAATCCTTTCTTTAGTATGCATAGGCATAAGATCCATAATCCTTTATCTCTGGCAAAGCTGCTGGGTTTTTGCCAAGGGCATGTTTGGTGGTGTGTGGAATCTGAGGCTGCTGCATGACATTGCTGCTGAAGGTGCACAGATACCATGGCGATGGGAGAGATAGAGGTGCCTAGATGGATAGATGGATGGATGTTTTCTTTACCCACTTGCCAGCATTTTGATTCAACTAGTCCAACCTGATTTTCCAGATTATTTAAGTAAGGAGTCTCAAATTCATCTGTTTGAGAAATCCTGGCAAGCAATCAAGCCCCATACAATTCACCCCCACTGCCATCTCAAAATGAAACAGAGCAGCTCTCATTAAAATTTGAAGCATCTGATGCAGCCTTGATATTTTCTTCCTTTTTTTTTTTTCTTTTTTTTTTAAGTTGCTGGAGAATAAAAACAACAGTTGAAGGAGCTGCAGTCAGTAAAAAGGTTTCTCTGGCAAGGAGGCCAAACTAAATAATGACACCCAAAGCAAAAACATGCTTCACTGAAACTAAACTTTAGTCAACTCACTCTTTGAAACAAAGGATTTTTTGTAATTTCAAAAGTGAACATTGTACTTTTCTCTGGCAGCCATTTGTATGTTTTTCAATGATCTGATTATGTATAAATCCCAATTTAGCATGCCTTTCAGCACCTAATCCTGTGAGTGATTTGAAAACATTAATGAAGCTTTCTATAGACTACAGCTGTGCTTCTCTTTCTCTGAAACTTTTTCAAAATGCAAGCTTTAGTGACAATATTTTGATGTGCCTCATTTGTTGATGTGTATTTTCTTTCCTTTTTTCTAATTACTTTGTAAATATTTATGAAAGATACAAGATCTATTTCACATTCACACAGCAAGTCAATGCTTTTCACTTCATTCCTGTCCTCTGTAATTGCTGTACTTTCACGTATGCTCTCAGACTTTTGATGAAACCTATACTCCTTACACTTACAGCCATCATCAATGCAGTCTGAAACTTAGCATATGATGGGTTCAAAGGTTACTCACTCAGGGGAATGAAGACTCAGCTCCTGCTCTGGATTGGAATCGACAAGCAGTTTGCAAGATTGGCTAGATTTCACCTGTGGCTCTTCCCTGGCTTTGTCTCCCTGTTTTTACAATTTGTAAAACATCTCTAGTCCCTGTTTGCAGGATAGCACACCTCCTTTACACTAGCCTGAAGGGGTACTATAAATCCACCCCTCTCAGAACTATTTAAAATGCTGCAGGTGAAACTGTGTCCACTCTGCTTTCTCACAGGCTCTCTGAAGGGGCTCCATGTCCGAGCGCAGGGAGGTGAAGGCGTAAACCTTTGGTGGCTCTGGTGGTTGCCCTGTACAGCTTGGGATAGCTCCTTTTTTCCTACATCAAGTGCTTCCTACTGTTAGTGAAGCTTTTTGTGCCAAGAGGGCAGCGGGGATCATACCAATCGTCATGGTATTCCAAAGGGCTCTAAAATTACTTGTATAACCTGAAAAACTGTTTAAAAAGAAATACATGTAGAGTCAGCATAAAGACACTAAATTCTTAGCAGCTTTCCTACAGAGCAGCTGTATTCTAGAAATTGTTGTGGATTCACTTTTTCTTCTTTTAAAAGTTAATTTTTCTCTACTACTGTTTCCAAAGTTATTAGAACAGAAAAACACATTTTGAAAATAATTCCTAAAAGCCTGTGGGTAGGAAAAAAACTGTTAAAACCAAATCTTTTCCAACCTAAGGTTTCCCTTGACTGAATCATTATTTTCAGCTGAAAGTCTGAATTGTTGAAAATTCTTACTCAGTTCTATCCCTACTTACCCAGTACTTTTCCTGTAGGAGGAAACCCAAAACTTGAGTTACTGCGAATCATTTTCCTAAAAGTTATGTTTTCTTTTACTGAACTGAGAAATCATTTGTAATACCCTGAGTTCTCTTACTTCTTCAAAATAATCCCTTATAATACCTCATACACATGAAGTAGTGTAACCACATTCCAACACAGTCATATTTATTAAAAGTTCAATGTTCCATGTATTTTAAGCAGAAGATGTTTTGGTTTAAGAAATAGTGGGAAATGTTAAAATAAATATTGTTCCAATCACTGCCCAACCAATGCACTTAATTAATTTTACTACCAGGTGGTGAAAATGAACTTCCTATTAATTTTAGGGCAATTTGGCCCTGCTGGACGAGGAAGGACATGGTGTGATCAATACCACGAGTCCTACTGCACAGGGTTAATAACACTGTGGGTGAACCTGGTGACAGAGATTTTGTGCCTCATTCTTGTAACTTACCACCTTATATAAAATGCTCCTTCATTTCTGAGCCCAGATACCTGGAAGGGGAAAAAAAAAATCTGTGTTTTTCAGTACCAGATGTAAGCTGACCCACTGTCTTTGCTCTGAGGAGTAAATTCTTAAGTCACTTTTCACTGTTGATCTCTTTCTGATGCCTTGGCATCCCAAGGAAATTGTTAAATGGTTGTTTTAGTGTCTTTTCCAAACACGAGCCTTCATTCCACATCTCAGATAAAAAAGTGTAAGCTTGGGCAAATTCCAGAATGAAGGTGTTAATGGATTGCTGGATTCAAAAACATTAACTTGGGGGAATTATTTCAGAATAACACCAGCATAACTGAGATTCAAATTAGATCTCGGAAGTATCGATAAATGTTTAGTTAAATACTCAAAATATCAAATTCATATGCAGCTCTACAAAATTAGAAATAGAAAAATTATACTGTTGATGTCCCCATTTCTGATGGATTTTTCCTCAGGGTTACTCTTTTGATGAGGGTAAATATTTTTATTATTCTTCATTTGTGGAGTAATGAGTTTTGAAAACACTATCCAGAGGCACATGCAAATGCATGTGACTTTAAAGGATATTGAATTCACTCCACCTTGTTTATTCTGGAGCTAGAAAGGGGAGCAAGCACACATCACCCATCACCCAAGGAGCAAGAAACAGGCAGGGTTTGGTGTTTTATGCTCTCCACCTTTAATACGAGGGACATGAGAGTACCGAGAGTGCCGCGCTTTATTAAGGACAGTCTTGCAACACTCCTGCATTGTCTATGCCCATCAGTGACTCAAGGGTAGAGTACACTGACTGAATAGATTTGATTAAACCTTTCTGGGAGTAGATCTATCACAATCCTGCTTCTTCATGTTGCATGATAACATCCAGCCCCAGGCAGACTTTTGATTAAAAGTTCCCCTGAAGATTTGTGGAGAAATTCTGTTTATTCTCACAACTCTGAGAGCATTGAGGGTATGTGCCCACATTTTGAAGTGCAAATTACATAAACTGCAAATTGGCAGACATGTTTCTGGAGCTGGGAAACAAACTGGGGAGGCGTATAGTTGTTTTCCATTGGACTACAATCAGGAAAAAAAATGCCCATTTTAAAAAGATTTCTCTAATTTTTTTAAGTTCACCCACACAATCTTTAAAACTGGGAATAATGAGCAAAGAGAGGAACAGAGCTTGGAGTACAGGATGGGAACTGGAAAAACTTTAGAGAATCATTTTTCAAAGGAGAACCACACATTGAGGTCACAAGCAGACTCTTGAAATATTTTTTTTTCTATGCAGCACTTGTTATATTCTTGCCTCTTCATTTTTACCTTTGTTAGATAGACATCAAATGAGTAAACATTTTTTTCTTGACTTTGGAAAGTATTTTGTTACTTTTATAAGAATTTGAAAAGGTATTTACCAAGTAATTTTTGAACTGCACACCAGCAGAGTGATTATTTAATACACTACTCACTGTTGCAGGTACTTTGGTAATGCAAAACCAACTTGATTGTACAAGTTCAAACTCCTTTTCACTACTTTTTTCTAACTAGATCTTGGGTAAGGGGTAAGAAGAATTGGCCCATGAAAAATAAAAGAATTATTTGAACTGTTAGTTGGTACATGGTTAAGAAGCAGAGGCAGAGACTGAAATATTTCATCAATAGTTTGACAGCTAACAGGGGATGACTCAAGGCTTTTTGTTCACTCTTCACTCAGACCGAACAATGATGATTTTTATTGAATTGAGAAGTGAGTAGAATTTGCTGAGAGAGAAATGGATCTCTTTGTTGCCAGTGTCAGTTTAGATTCCAGATTTCTCTGAATCCCATACACTATGGAAAATACTTGAAATTGTATAAAGATATTTAAATTCCTATGATATAATTTTCTGTGATGCTAATCCTCCTAATCCCGCATGGGCAGCACACTGAAGGGCCACTACAGACCGATGTCCTTATGTGAGGCATTTTACAGATGAAGAGGGATATTGAGGGTTCCTGCTCTGCCCTCAGCCTCTGTGAGTTTGATGATCTGGGCCAGTATGGTGAGATGATTGAGCATCCCCGTTAACACAGATTTGCTACTGAACACAAGAGTCACAATGCACTGTGTGAGTTTCAGATATTGTGCTTCTGATACCAAACTGTCTGGAAATACCTCTGGGTTGAAACACATGCAGTGTGACACAGCAGCACCAAGCAGCAACCCGGTACAGAAAGAGAACGAACAGAAACTTCTATCCCTGACATTAGTGAACACAGGCAGGCAGCATATGATAAGGCAACTTTTAATTTTTCTGGCCCTTAACAAAATCTTGTCATTCAGAATATCCCCCTGTGCTGTACTCAGGGAACTGAGCAGCTAACACTGCTCTTGTTGTAGGTTGCTTGATTCACTAGGCTCCGTGGATCAGGGGTTACTTTTTATCAGTTGCACAAGTAAAAGAGATAAAGACAAAGAGATAAAGGAAGCAGGGTTCTTCCCCCATCTTCCTGGGTAATTTGCCTATCCCCAAAGGACTCGTTTGCAATGAAAGAGATCAATAACAGTATACCAGTATACGCAAAATTCCTTTCAAGAGTCTTTATCCATGCAATTATAGAACAGTCTCTTTCAGGTGACATATATACTTCACCTTTGATCTCAAAACAGCATGTTTAGCTATATCAGTCATGTTCACTTATCAGCAGCATTTTGAATGTGTGATCCTTATCTATGTGTAGAGACTAAGCAAATGAATCCAGGACAAGCCTGTGATTATTCCCATTGAAATATCTTCCAGTCTCAGAAAAAATATGCTAAAATGTGTCAGATCAATTTCTAGTTAAACGATTGGCTAAAAAATCTGAAATAAATTGACAATTTCTAATGACTCAAACACTGAACTATGGAACAAAACACAGAACCACTTCAGTGCAAAAAGTCTATAAGTAAATAGTAAAATATAAACATTTATATGATACAGGCCATGCTCCTGTGTTGAAAATAAAGGAATATAGGTAACTCATCTGATGTGGAAATAAACTGAAGTTGGCTGAACCTTGCTGTGATGGAGTTACTGAAATCAACAACAAATTTATGTATCCAGATGAAGCTGCTTTACCTTTTGGGAAGATTCTGACAAGAATGCTTACCAGTTTACTAACAGTACTCAAAGTATGCAAATACATGAGTTAGACAAAAAGAATCCAGTAAATTAACTACTAAGATTAGATTTTCTACACAAACTTTTTTCCTTCACTATCCACCTCATCTCTTTAATTAGACACAAGAATCATCTTGTGCTGTGTTGCTACAGTATTTTTCATTTTCAGTACAATCAATATTGGACTAAATATCAGGAAACATATTATTAGTTGTATATTCTCGTTCTCACTGGTTTTATAGGATTGTGGGGTCTCAGCAGTGGAGGACCCCTCCAGCCCAACCTACTACACAAAGCAGAGTCAGCTCTGTGGTCAGACCAGGTTGCTCAGGCCCACAGTCAGCTGGGTCTTGAGCACTTCCTAGGACGGACACTGCAAAAAATCTTTGGACAACTCGCGCCCTGTCTGACTATCCTCACAGGGGAAAAGATTTTCATTCAATAGCTTGTGGGAAGATGTGTATAAATAAGCTGTTGTTGTCAATGTTGTTGTTGTTATTTATTATTTCTCAAAAAATATTTCATGAACCATCTGCCAGTGGCAGTACAATGAGTACCACTAGGCTACAGGATAAGGGCAGGGTTTCTCAAATGGTTTCTTGGCTGCCTTTTTTGCCAAACTTGCCATTTTTTCCCAAAGAATTCTAAAAATGTTCTAAAATTTATGATCAATGCAGAGATATATACAGTCAAAATACTAACTAAAACAGTCAAAAATACTCACCTGGGGGAATTAAGTACCTGCCTGTGCTAGGGTGGTTTAGATGTCCAGCTGGAGGCAGCATGTAAAACCATGTTGTCCAAATATACAATAGTTCTCAAAACGAGAGTAATTATCTGTACTAGTAGCTGAGGAGTGAATGGGAAGGCTTGATAGCTATTTTGCTAAAGAACCTGAAGCACAAATCCTTGTTGGTGTAAATGCATCCTTGACTAATATTGGCAGAGACTAATGGAGTGCTATTTTTAGAACTTCTCAAAAATCTAAATACTAGGGCATAGGGCAATAATAAGACTGGAAAAGTCAGCTAGGGCCATTGACCAAGCTTGAGCATTAATGGTTCACAGTTTAATTGCTACTGGTCTCTGCCTGGGCTGCTCCAGTTGCTTTTGCCCAGAGGAAACCAGCTGTAGCGGCAGTCAGCCCAGCGCAGAGGGGATGCGAGGCAAATAGCATCTCTTGACTTGGGACCAGGTCCCAGTTCTCTGCTATTTGTTGGTGAAGACCACGTAGCCAGGGGACTCCATGAGAAAGCTGCTCAAAGGAATGCAGTCTGGCCTGTTCTGTGCTCTTCTACCAGGGATTGTATGGCCTGAATTCCTCCCCCAAACACCTTTAGCTGAAGAATGCAAGCCAGATACTTCATGGTTCCAGGCCCCCAGGGAGTGAGCAAAGAAACTTAGACACCTCCGGAAGGTGATTCAACATTCTGAGAAGTGTCTGATTCTCCCTATTGAGTGTTAAGGTCACATACACCTCTACTGCATCTGTCTCAGATACCTTTAGAACTACTTCAGGGTTAATTTAGGCTGCAATTAAGTCAAAGAACATTGTGAAAAAAATCTCATGACAACACCTGATAGAATTAGGCAGGACTGTTTGAAGGGCTCTGGGCATCTGGGTGCTAAGTGTGCACATTGTTCTGAAGCAATAAATTCAATCTATCAGAACTGCCAGAGTGACAGTGCATGGTGTGCATCCAGACATACTTCAGGGTGCAATGCAGACTCAGCATTTCTGGTCTGCATTGAATGAACACTGAGTGAAACTGTGCTGAATGGTTATGCACAAAGCAGTGCAGGTTTTCCTTGTACATGAGGGAAACGGATGAGGCATTCATTTCCATATGCTGCACCCAGATTCAATAGTTTAGCTAATTATGTGGTGTGTGCCTTCCCAGCAATTCTTAGCTCATATGACAGCAATATCAAGTTGGGGTTTGAACTCCTAAATGAGCAGCTGAACAGAAATGCTAGATCATTTATCCCACTCATGTTTTATCAGTCAAGGCAGCTTATCCTTTTCAGACTGATGATTACAAGGTTATTTCACAGAATATTTTTGTCTAGATTTTTTGTTGTGGTTACCTCTTAGACTGCACATACTGAATAACTTATGGACTGAAATATAAAAACGGTGGTTCAAAGTACATTGGATCATCCAGAACAAGTCTTTCTGCCCAGTACAATGACCACTAAGCTATCCAGTTATTCTGCACAGCCTCCACTGAAGGATCTTTTGACATCTATGCATGAAGTCCACTCAAAAGCCATCTTTCTCTGTTCAGTCAAAGCCTGGGAAAGCAGGTGCATCTTAGAGTTAATCTTGAAAGTCATAAATCTTAGCTGTCAAAACCATGAAACCTAGAAGAGGCTTGTGAAGTCCGAGATGATAGTCCATTCATCTGGCAAATTGCTGGGGACATTGTTGTCATAAACGTAGTGAACAATCACTATTCATTGTCTTGTACAAGAAGCCATAAACCAAAGTGGAAGAATAAAAGTCTGTTATGCATGTTGTAAAAATTGGAGTGATGAAGGGAACCTGCTGCGACCACTTGAACCTCTAGGCCAAATGTACCTGGAAATTGCACACATTTCATTGCCATTGATTTCACGTTATTCAGGGTGGTAGATGCATGGGTGAATTCCTATTCCCTGTGGCTATTCCTCGTACTGAGGTCAGGACAGATAAGGAAATTCTGTTCCTTGGGAGATATCTTCCTGTTTTCTTCATTACTTCTCCCAAGCACTTTACAGCATTTTTGCCACTATTGCTTAAGGTTTGCTGTAGGTAGAATAAAACATTCTCTCTTCAGGGAATTCCCTCAGATAATCTCTCACAGGGTGTGCCTATGCAGCCTTTTTCAGTCACTGAGTGCTCTGCCCAGTCTTCAAGGAAGTCAAACTCCATGTGCATCTTATTAACACAATGCAAAGCCCAGCCTAACCGGTCTCATTACTGAGGCTCTCAGTGCCTTCAGATGGTTTCCAGTTGTCTGAAAATTGGACACCTAAATGTGACCTAGTCAACCAAGGCTTATTTTATAGTTAGGGCAGGAGAAAATAAACACCACCAGAGGCAAATTGTATGATCTATCTTGGATGCCTATCTTATGATGAGATAAATCACCTTCTGGAGGTGTCTCTTTCTCTGCATCTACTGTATACAGAAAGGACAATGTCTCTTACATTCTCATTAAAAAAAAAGAGAACAAAAAAAGATCTTTAGATAGACCTTTAGTCTCAGAACTTGGACTTCAATGAAACATCAAATAGGCAACTTGTCATGTGAGACAGAAACGTTGTGATCCTAATAGTAGGTCCCAACCTTGGTTTTAAAGTCTTCCAATAAATTCCTTTAAATTTGCTTACAGCAAGGTGTCTATCTGCATGCAGTCACCCTGAAAATCAGACTCATCTTATGTCCGTTTTTCAGGCATGCAGTAGTAGCCTGAGGCTTGGACAAACCATTACCTCCCAGATCTGCCAGGGCAAGTATGTCTCCCCATGCCCTGCCGTGGTGACTTCTTTCTCCTTTCACCCAGGTTTCTCCTCATTAGGAATTCAGGCAGGGCCAGTTCATTCAGTCCTTGAGGGGATAACATAAATGGAAGGATCACAGGTCCTGGTTTTTCAAGACTGCTCTTAATTACTATGTA
Organism: Donacobius atricapilla; assembly: GCA_013397315.1. Taxonomy (NCBI): domain Eukaryota; kingdom Metazoa; phylum Chordata; class Aves; order Passeriformes; family Mimidae; genus Donacobius; species Donacobius atricapilla. The sequence goes on from WBMY01005669.1 coordinate 1,161,129, forward strand.
GGTTTACCCAGTGTCCTCTTCAAGTTGGCACAGTTAGAAATTTTAGTTAGAAAACTCCTCATTAAAAGTTTCATTCTATATTCATAGTGTCTTGGAGAATGTAGACTGTTTACCTCTCTTTCTGTGGTGACTGTGTGAAGTTCTCAGGTTTGTTTGAAGTCATAAGAGTTGGGGCTAAACAGACCAAAAAGTTTATTCTAGAGATCTGGGTAAAAGAGCAGTTAGAGTTCAAATAGGAGCTGATGTTTATTAATGTAAACAATTGTGATCATGGATATATCCTCTTCTGAATCATGGATTATGTCCATTTCACAACTGATACATCATGACAATAAATCCAGGCCTTCATAGTTGCTAATGACAATGGCTAGAGTTGTCATTTCAGGCCCACTAATTATATTTATTAAAGGCTATGTAACTCAGATAATAAGTTTCATTTTTCTTGGTAGCTATGCTTTCTGAAGCTGATAGATTAATCAACAGCACATTTGTATTTTATACCCATCTACACATGTGCACAAACTGTGTATACACAGCCGCACAGAAGTATAAGCACAGATCCCTTGAACCAAAGGTAAGCATTAAGAAGAGTTTGTCCAAAGCATGCCACAACACAGCAGCTCTAGACTGGAAAGGCTGGTTTCATGCTACTTAGATGTTATTCAACATAGCGTCCCTTCTTGTCAAGAGACACATATTTCCGGAGGGAGATTTGTCTCACTCCAGAATTAATTTGTCCTCTAATGATGCTTGTTTCTTTTCACTGATGGCAGGCCCAGCTATTCAAAGTGGTACAGTTTAGATTTGCTGCATATGGGTGGGTTTGCATCTGCTTGAGACAAAAGAGTACTGCTCTTCCCAAACCACATGGCCTGAAATAGAGCACATAGAAGGTAGGAGTTTACACTAATGGTTCTACAATCTTGGTCAGTGTAGGTCACTCTCAGGAAGATGTGACAATGTTCACCCGGTCAGCTGAATTGTTTCCAAAACTCCACTGAATTTTTACCTGTTAGAAATTTAGATAGCTAATTTGCATATAGGCACATTAGACAGCAGAAACGAGGACAGCCTACATTATTCCCCACTTACCATACCTGGCAGCTTCAGGTCATGAGGCTTTTTACAATATCAAGCCACCTGCCTTAGGAGAAAAGAAGATCAAGAAATCTGAGAAAGCCAGAAAGATTTTGTAGTTTCCCTCCATAGCATAGTGGTTAAATTACCAGATCCCCCAGAAAGACTTAGGTTTGCGTCTTGCCATCAGTATTTAACTCACTTTGACCTTCCAAAAGAGTATCTTAGTGCCACAATAACAACTATTCTAACAGAATAGGTCTTATTGTTTCTCATTTGGGCTGTTGTAGTTTCTCTGGAATTATTATGAAATAGTTTATAGGAAAACAATTAACCTATGTTTGAGGGTTGTACCCCAAAAATCATTGGTCACAACTCATTGGAGCTTGCTGCTTGTATCATGTTGATGAATCAGAACACAGACAATCAAAAAGCTCTGTGGACTTGGACATCCCTGCTCTGTCTGATTTCTAAACAGTGATTATTTCAAGAATTAACTCCTACTGATTTCAATAATTATATTCTGCTGGCTGATCTGTGCTTTAAAAAATCTTCATCTCATGACTCTATCTAAATCTTTGTCTATCTAGCTGGCTTTAGAAATCTGCTTCTTTGAATTACAAGGTTTGGGCTCCCAAGTCACTAAGAAAGTGACAGTTTTCCTTGTCAAAATTTGGACTATTTTAGGATATCAATTTTTTTGTTTTTCCTTTCTTTTTCTGTTATTTTCCTTCCTTCCCTGCTGCAATAGAGATTTTTAATTCACTTGGTTTTAGTGAGAAAAATCAAAGAAAATATTGCCCTAATTTTGGTCCAGTGCTTAGTACAATTACACAGATGAATAATACTCTCACTGAGGTCTCTTCTATGATTGATACTTAGATGACAACATACGTTTACTACTATGAATTGCGTAAGGAGTAATGGAGAAGGTTCATCCTAAAAAACTGAGTAATAACTTGGTGGTAAGGGTCCTTACCAGACATATGTGAAATGACAAGACAGGAAAGTACTTGAAACTTAAGTGATAACCAGCTTCTTTGGAAGCAGGGCTTTCTCATTTTTTATTTATTGATTGCAAAAATCTTCTGTTTCATTCCTACAGAAAATAAGAACACTTTCTCAAATCTTGGGAAAGCTCTGTATAGGAGCTTTGGGGTTTTCTTGCCATCCTCAAGGCATAGACACATAGTACCGAATCCCATGAGAGGCTTTCACAAAACTTTGACTCCTACCTGCCTGATATGAATGTCCAAAAACCCCATGAAATACAGTGTATCCACATATACCTTTTTTTCTTTTTTTTAAATCTTTTTTTTGACCAGCAAAGAAAACAATGTGGATTGTTAATCCAACCATCTCAGTTTTGACATTTAAACTGAAATTTCTCTCTTCCACAAATTAACAGGGGAGAAAGCAGACTTGCACACACACATGATACCTTTCCTCTCTATCCCAAAACAGTTAATACAAGTACTCCTGTATTACAGCAGGCAAGCATATTTAGTAACTGCTAGACAGAGCCCATGACCTTTGGCCAAATTCTACTACTTTTGACATGATGGTTGGAGTTCCTTTCACATACACTTCTTAATGACAGGCTAGAGTTCTATTTGTATATCCTCAGATCCAGAGGATTCTCAGTCACTTTACATGTCAAGGTTGTTCTGTTGTTCTTTAAAGTTTGTTTTACAATGGTAATCGTGAATCATGAGTTCACATAATGTTGCACTTGATGTTAATAAGCAGATAAATGTATAATCACTCGGTATTACAAACAGTTCTAAGTGAAGGACCAAAAGGCTTTGACATTTTGTTCCACCCTACATGAGTCAGTAAAACAGATTGGATTATAAAGAAGAACCAGCATTTCACTGTGATGAAACTCATAAAAAAACTCCATAAAATATCACTACATGTTGGCTGTTTATAAAAGGAGCTTATTCAATGGTATTAACACGTCTTTAATAATGGTAACCTTCTTTGCAAATTAAATAGTTATTAATTAAAAATCTTGCCCAGATATGCTGACATGCCCATGTGAATATAGGCACCTACCTACCCTATCAAATAAACCTGTATGGAAAGAACTAAGTTGATTTCTATGTTTTCAGAAGATTATGCATAGAATTTAAGATTGGTTGGCTCTAACTTAATCCAAAGGGTGATATTTTCAGTCTCAAAGTCTCCTTTTTGTATCCACTAATGTAAAAATCTTCATTGAAGTAATGCCTTGAATGGTGGGTTTTGCACTGCATCCTAGCTCTGATGTTTTGTGTTTGGGTGATTCCTGTTAGTGCTATAGGACATTACAACAAAATCAGATGAGATGTCCCACTGCATTGAGGAAAAAAGTGTCATACATGTTAATCCACAGCTGCAGCAAGCACAGTTTAGAGGCACTTGAAAAGATGGCACAGGCAGGAGAATTTTTTTAGAATTTCTTCCCATGTTTTATAAATACAAATATTATATGTAATTACAAATGTATTCAATGTAATTATGACTTGAAAATGTACTCAGTTTGAGACTATTTTAGTTTGAGACTATTTTAGTGGTCTAAAAATTCAGACTTGCTGTAATTAAGATCTGAGTCTATCCAGATTCTTTTTTCTTCAGGAATAATCTAAGGGTCAAAATTAGGCAATATAGTAGCCATAACTCATAACTGCTAAGCCCACAATGACAGGACTTAATGTTCAGATATATCTGGATGAAGATGGAGTGACTGGTTTAAGGCACAGCCAAGCATAGAGAAATAATCTTATTAATTCCACTTCAAGATGACAAAAAGAATAGGTAGGAAAGGCTTTAGATCTGTAGAAGAAAACAAATGGGTAACTTAAATAGATTGCATACTAAAGGAATCAAAGGATGCAGAGCCGTGGATCCTAGAGAGTCACAAATTCTTCAGTGTTCTGACCTGTCCTGGCTCCCACTATCTCAAAAATCCAAAGTAACAGCTGATGTCCAGTTGAAGAGTTGTGTGTTACCACTGTCTTTCTATTTTTGATAAAAGATAAGAACCTATTTAAATTGTACCATGTTGTTAACCTTAGATTAATTTAGACAGGGTTACAGATAATGGGTCAAGAACTTAAAAGCTTTTTAAGAGGTACAAACGAAGACCCATGAAACCATCATCTTAAATCAAGGTTTTGACTCCTCATCTCCTTGTACATAGGGGATAGGCCTGATACCCTTTTATGAACAGCTAGCCCTAGTAAAAACGTTAAGCAAAGGAGCCTTTTCCTAACTTTGTTAGGGCTCTTGATTTACTGAATTTTAGCTGTCAGATCCTAGTCTGAAGAACTAAAGAACAGCTGCTCCATATCCATTTAGACTGTGCCTTAAATGACAGTCCTACACAGTAATGAAAGGAAACTATCTGTTTTGTATCTGTTTAGCCCACGCAGAAAGAAGTTCTCAAAAATGTGAATTCCCAGTGTCTTTCTTTTTTTTTCTTTGCAAAACATACATCTTAATACAGTTCTGCGCTACGATTGTGGATTCTTTTGTAGTTGTGCCTTATTCATTCATTGACTAGATGAAAACAAAATAAATAAAATATCTGACTAAAGTTTCATACATATTTGAACTTACAACACAGACATAAAGTCAAATACCAGCACACTGACCCCTCCTCCTGTCCACTATACATTGATAGTATCTGACCTACAAAAAAATCACAAGTGTGACCCCTAAGTAATGATTTTTTTGTGACTTCCATCTGAATCCTGCTTTTTAAATTCTTGTCACTTAACCCTATCAGCATGTATTATTGCCGTTTTTTTTCCTGGAATCTTAAAAACAATTCTGAAAAAGTTCTTCCGTACGTAGGCCTCACACAGCTCCTCATCTCAGCAGCACCTTTGTTCATCTGCAGTGCCCGTAACATTCATGGATAACATGGATCTTCAGCTCTCTGCATGAATTGTGAAGGACTGTTGAGGGAGAGAAGTAGGAATCTCACCTAACTATCCCTGATCTTCAAACAGTCTGAATTTCCCACTGGAGGTACCTGTTGGCAGTTGCTGGTTCTAGAGACATAACAAGGTTAGGCTTGACTGACTCTGTCAGGAATCAATCAAGTTGTGGAAATTTAATGTGAACAAGTCCAAGTATTTTCACATGAGATAGGTGTGTGAGTTCTCATTTTAGTAAATAGTGATTCAAGGGTTAATTCATCTATTTTTTCAGGAGTGTTGAGGAGATTATTCTAGGCACCTGGGGCATAGTTTGGGGCTGGCAGATAGACATGTATGTGAGAACCCCAAACCCTTCTGGACTGGCAGCTGGAAGCCAGTCAGAATATCCTAGAACAGCTTATGTGGAATAGAATTTCTACATTTGCAGAGCTGAGCTGACTCTCAGTAGAACCAATAAGGTCTGGAGAGCCATTCAATTGCATCTATAGTAGAGGCCTAGATTTGGTCAGCTGAATTCACTGAATTGGCTGGATCTCAAATTGCTTTCACATGTTAGAAGGTACTCTTACGTGTAGACACCTCCCTGCTGATGTCTGAATCTCACCCCAAGAGACAATTTAATGGACTAGATCTTAAGTCAGTTGCATAAACACCAGCATCCACTGTCACCACTAATATCCTAGATGGTCTAAAATATCTGTGTTGACCTGACATGGAACAGAATTCAAATATCCTGCACTCCTCTGATGAGACTGCTGAAGGCATGGTGCATCTAAGGAATCCAAGATATCACTAGATGCATATACTGAGTTGATGACCTGGAGATGGGTAAGGTAAATTAACATTGCTTTTACATCGCTTTCAACAGAAAAAATAAAGATCTCTTGACTAATTATTATAGGATTCATTCTATTTTCTTCTCCTATTTTATATATGCAACTATTTTAAGACAATTAAATGCAACCTTTACTGATCCATACCAGTATTATTTGGACAGCCATAGATACCAAATGGGTCTTTGCAATGAGAAAAAATATTTTCTTTTTAATGAAAAAAAATTTTAACAAGCATATTGATAAAAAAATCTTACGTTAATTTTCCAGCAACTGAAGATCTTAAATTTTACATTAGTGTGTGCACAAATATTTAGAACACTGAAACAAAATTATTTCACCAGAATACCCAATCTAACTGCCACCATGACTGCTGAATGATACGTTTCTGTCAACTACAGCAAATTTGCCGCTGGGGAGGTTTGAATGGAATGTTGCTATGTAACCAAACTCCAAAAAGTGTCTTTAAAACAGTGATGAATGAGTGAAGTCCACAAACAGGGTTTTTTCCTGCCATAAATGTAATACTTACTAGCACCTTTTAAATGCATCAATAACTGAAGAGACAACCAAATAAATCTGACAAAGAATGTGAAAACCTTCATATATCGTATACTGTTGGGTGGAGATTTGAGGGAGGCTTAAACTAGTTATTTGCTTAATAACAAGGTTATATTTGGTCTCATAATTGCAATTATGATTTCATGAAGTTTCAAAATCGGGATGACAACAGCCTTCACGCTTTGTGCAAAAATCTAGTTATGTTCTCTTAGTGGCCTAGAAATATGAGTCAGACTGAAACAGAAAGATTTAAGAGAAGATGAAAGATTTACTGTTTTAATGCATTAACAAAATAATTTTTGTGAACACCTCATTTGTATGAAACTAGATTTTCTAATATCAGAATTTCTATGTACGACATTCTATGTCACTTTTTGCCTGTTTTACTTTTGTATGCTTTCTTAACATGCTCAGATGCTATTGTGTAAAATTTACCTAGGTGATAATTGACCCCACTTTACTTTTAAAATAAAGACATTTTAAATTCTTCTTCCTAAACAACTAATTCCAATGACATAATATTATTTAAATAATGGAACATTGATGGTGTTAACTCTCTTAATGTTGTCTTTTATTTTTGGTGGTGTTAAATCTCAGCTTTAACATTAGATGACATGAATACCCCAGCATATCTCAAAATAATCCACAGCCATTGTGAATAATTTCAGGGGTAGTTCTACCAGTCACTCAATTCATATTTGCCATTTCAAGTCTGAACTTCTGTGGTGTGCATAAATGCTCCAGAATGTCCTGGCTAGATTCTCTATTTAACTAGGAACTCAGATCTCTGAAGACAATGGGTTAGCATGTTATTCTTAGGGTGTACCAGAAAAGGTATTTCAAGTAAAATTAAAATCAGAAATATGAATATCATTCTACAGACCATGGTGAGAATCTCAGACACACTCCTCATTCTGCTGTGTCTTTTGGGGTTAGTTTAGGTGTCGGCATGTTGGCTCTTGTGAGTAAATGTCATTTATAAGCACTGGGCTGTACCAAATCCTTGGACGAAGAATTGAAATGCATCACATGGGATTTCCACTCTTGCATTCAAAGATCAAAAATTTGTGTGGCCTTAATGCGCCAAGTCCTCCCGTGTGGAACCAAGTCTTTGGTTCCTTAACTAGGCAGACTGAAGGCTTTGACGATAAATGGATGGTCTCTCCCTAAACTCAGGGGACAAACATAAAAAGGCAAAAGAATTCTTTTAAGCTAAATTATCATGTTGGAATAGAGCAGATAGTTAAAAATTAGTAACAAAGAGAGTTCTGAGTATAAAATAAAAGAATGGTTCTAAGAAACAAATGCCCCTTCTCTTGAAATGTTCAAGGTTAGGCTGGATGGGGCTTTGAGCAATCTGGTCTAGTAGAAGGTGTCCTTGTCTGCAGAGGGGCTGGAATTAGATGATCTTTAAAGTCCCTTCCAACCCAAACCAATCAACGACTCTATGATTCCATGAAAATTTGTAACTCTTACAAGAAAAGTTATGGAAAGAAGAAACCTAATAATTTAGAAAAGTATTTGATCCGTTTATAACAAGCATTCTATAGTCTGTTTGCTCATGATAATGAGGAACTGCACATGATGTTGGGATATGCTCTTTACATGGTCTTTATTCTTAGCAATGTTAATTAGTAACACAGAATCTGAAGTCACATGGAGCTGAGGATCTCCTATCTTATTTCAAAGTATTTGTTGTGATTTATGATAAAGATACAAAGAGCCTCTTTCTCACTGTGGACTTACCTGGTAGAGATCCTGAATGCGCTTGGAGTACGTTTATCTTCCAGTAAAACTGAAGAAGATTCTTCAGCTTTTTCCTTATTCTACAAAACCAGATTCTTTCAGGCAACATAAAATAAATATACAGTGAATAATAATCTAATAAAACAGCTGTAACTAGCAAGGAATGTAGGTGGAAATCATGATGAACCCCACAAGTTTTTGATTCAAACTATTTACTGGATTTGGCATGTGCATTTAAAATACTTAAGTATGTCTTAAGCTGTACATTTTTTTTTCATGCAATGACTCTCAGAAAACTTGAGCGGGGATGATTCCTATTTTAATGAGCAGCCTGGCCTTTTCAGAAGCCTTTCCTACAGAGGCAGCTGTTACAAACAGTGGTATTAATCTTTCCAAATTTCAATGCCTACAACTCTGTTGGTACCTGCTTCTGAGATAGTAATCCTTTATAATCAGTGAAAAAAATCCTATAATGCAATGCTTGAGGAAGATTTCTGATAAAGGTCAGGTGTATAAGAATATAGCTACTTCAAATGCAGATGCTTCAGCACAGGTCATATGAATTCCTCTACAAGGGATTCCTGCCTTCTAGCTTAGGCTACTAATTTTCAGGGATCTAGGGAATCATTACAGCAAGCACTGAAGTTCTCCGCATAGTAAAAGAGAAAAGTAGGTACCTGACATATATTTAATACTAAATGGGCAGTAAATTTTTTTGGATGACTTTGAAAGCACCTACATTTTTCTGTTGACTTTATAAGCACCTACTTTTATAGAATAAGTTCCCTAAGAACATAAAATTAGTAGCATGTTAGACATGTAAGCTAGACAAACAGGACTAATTTTTCACTGACATCTCTATCTGATGATGACACAAGAAGATTGACATAGAAGAAAAGAGTGACTGAAAAGAACTCGGCCAAGATTAAGCATATATTGATTTCTGACTACATACTGCAGTAAGTTCTGACCTAGACACAGGCACATAAAACTATAGATATGCAAAGAAAAGAGAAAAAAAAATAGATGAGATACCAAACTCCAGACACTTCAAAAATATATAGGTAAAGAACAAGGTAAACATGTCAAAATAAAACTATTTTTAGTCAAAGTTCTTGATGGACATCAGCAATGTTTTGCTTTCAGACTGCATATTTGGACTAAAAATAAAAAGTCATATTTATCAACAGAGAGTTTAGAATTGAATTCTGTATTCCTAAATAGGTTTACAACAGATGACCCAAAAGATTTTTCTTGCATCTGTGACGTCATTAGTGTTATCCATTCAATTAAGTGACAATATTGAAAGAAGTAGATGGGAATAAGGAGGAATATTGTTACTAAGATTTACTTAACCTAGAGTATGATTTCCTGTGTTAGGAGTACCAGAACTCTAATGATAGACAGCCAAATAATATGAACTCTGTCTCCAGAATTGATTCATCTTCTTCTAATCTCCAATGGAATAAAAAGCAGAAGTTCTATACTCGAAAGCAAAGCTTAACATTTTAAAACAGCACACATGCCAGCTTTAAAAACACATATTTAGGCTCAAACAACAACAAAAAAATCTGTATTTTTCTTTGCAAATTTCACCACCAGACACAGTCAATATGCTTAACTTGTTAAAGTGCATCAAGTGTGCCATTTAAAAAGTAGCACTATGTTACTGTGCTTATTTTCACCATAAAAATAGAACTCCAAGCACTCAGAGAAGATGAAGAGAGCTTCAAAAGTAAGTATTTTAACTCATGCCCTAGACACCTCTGAATCTGCTTTACATTTAGAGAAGAATGGCTTGCACATGGGAAGAAGAACACTTGCCACTGTGCAGAAGCTGCTGTTAGAGAACTTGGCTCCTTTCAGAGCAATTAGAGATTAAGGGACTTTAAAAAGAAATCCTAGTCTCACATATTCATTAATTCTATCTCGTGAGACACAGCTACTCTCATCTCCATTTTTTCTTTTCACATTCAAGGTCAGAAAGAAGGCATTTTTGGACATCATTCTGTTATCTTTTCTTATTGATTATGTAATTTTTTTTTTTTCCCCAGGAATGACCAGCAGATCTTTTTGGGCAGCTGAAAGAAGTAACTGGCTACCTACACCTCGTCTTGCAAGGGCGTGATTTACCAGGCAGGTGCAGGCAGACCTGAGCTCATTTTGCCTCTCCTCAGAGCTAGCTGACTGAGCAGGAGTGTGGATGGGATGAACTCAAGGCTGTCTAGCCACCTGCGCAGGCATGCTCCATAAATCATTAATCGCACCTCCAGGATTAATTCCCTTAACACCATCCATGTAAAAAGCTGAACACATATTAGGTGCAGAGGCTCTCTCTGTCATCAGCCAAGAGTTGGGCAGCTCAACTGGAAATTCCTCGCACTGGATGATGAGTGTCCCTTTGAAAATGTCCTCCTTTTTTATTATCTAAGGGAACTGCAGTGATTACCTTAGATTTCTGTCTAACTCGGAGATGCTGGCATTAGGTAAGAGAAATCTGATTCCCCAAGGGTGAAAATGTGAGCGCCTTCCACAGAGTGGGCACAGCTCACAGGAACCAGCAGCAGGACATTGGCCAACGTGACTGCAGTGGTCTCAGTCTGACATTACAGACACCATAAACCAAAAGCTTAATGCCCTTTTTTTTTCACAAGTTTTGAATCAAAGGTAGACCATGGAAAATGGGATGTCCTGGTTCAGTTTTAAATATGTTAGCAGGTCTAAACATATTTATGTAACAGTCATGGGTATTTGCATTTAGGAACCATAGACTATTTAAATCCTAATAAATATCTTCTGCTGAACTGTGTCAAAACAGAGTGCAAGAAACCTTGAGTGGGTTCCTTAAACAAATAATGTTTTAACTTACTTAAATGATGCCCTCCAGGTATTATACTGAAACACCTGTTTTCTTGAGCAACAGCTACTCCCATGGGAAATCAGTTCAAAGACAATATAGTAGCATACAAAATGTTTTTGCCAGATACAAATGTTGCTTACATTCAGTATTGCAAATGAAATTTTTTTTCATTTGCAGTCATCTTTCCTTAATAACTCAAGGTCCTTTATACAACATGGCTCTTTTTATTTGAATGAAAGAGATTATCAATGGAAATATTAAATTTCACTCTATTTTTAAAAATCCTTGTTGAGTTTAAAGGGAAGAAAAAAAGTAAACCCTTTCACAAACTGAGTTTTAATGTTAATCCAGAATAGGGAAAAAAAGTTTTTGCACCTCAGCAACAGTTTCCCGTAGGTCCTCCACAAGAATCTGAAATGAAAACTGTGCAAATGAATGAAAAGATCCCAGTTTGCTTCAACGGACTTTGAATAAGGGCCAACTCCTGCTCCCACTGATTTCAACAGTACACTATCTAAGCAGGGTGAAATGATCTAATGCTTATCTCTCTGTATATCAATATTACACAAAATCAATATTAAATATAAAGTGAGATTATAATTAGGCTTTGATAATGCTGAGTTATTATTCAGAGTTAAAATCTAATTTGCAATTCTTATTAGTTTTGGGAAGGATGACAGAAGTAGAGGAGAATAAAGGGGAAGCAAATAAAGGCTGCATCGGCCATGTAATCTCTGCCTTTTAGCTGACAGCCCAGTTTTGTTCAGATAGGACAGGATTTTATCTGTTGCACTCCTTCTCTGCAATTCATTTATGAATCATTGCAGTTAAGTCTTCTGAGCAGGCAGACAAGGATATACTTAATTATATTTAGAGACTTTTCCACTACTCATATTTTTCCATTAATTTCAGTAGAAGTTTGATTGAACCTTTTGCAAACACTAAAACCCACTGAGGGCTGGGCGTGAACATTTCCAGAATAAGTGGCAAATTAACATTTTCAAAAATAATGTTCTTGCTAAAACAATTTCCTAGTAAAGTATTTACAAGCAGCAGTCTTCCTGCAGTTCTTGGCTATGCAAAACAATTTAATCATACCTTAAAGCCAACTGGAAAAAAGTTGTCTAAGCCCTATAAACACAACCACTAACATTTCCAATGATGTTTCCTAATTCCTGTTGAGAAGAACTCTTACAGTGCTACCTAGCCGTTCAGTTAGCATTCTCTGGAAATGATCTCTAATAAGGTGATTACCTCAGAGCAATTAGAAGTTTAGAAATAAACACAACTAAATAAACAGAAAGACATGAAACATTTTTCTGGGCTGACTTTGCCGAAGTCAAAGCAAATCAAGTTCTTGGAAAAGGACTGACATCTTTCTAGGCATTGATCAACATTCTTATTTTAAACATATCAGAGAAAAAAATATTTCAGATGTAGCTGGACTCTCCATACATGCCAACTGGTGTCCCACCTTCACTTTTGAAATCTGGCTGGAATGTCTGGGCTCTATCTACCTGCACACTGTTCTCACCTTTTACGTGAGCCTTACTGTCTATGGCTTGAGCTTAGCAAAACTCATTTTCTGCCAGGTAAGAGAAGTGGACTAAAGCTCTTGAAGTAAGGGACACCTGAAATTGGTAAAAGTCAATTGGGCTTGCAGACAAAACCCCTACCAACCAACCAACCAACCAACCAACCAACCAACCAACCAATCAACCAACCAAGCCAACCATTAATCAGTCAGTTTCTTTGAGATGACTTCAGAGACTTCATCGTCATATCCAGTCTCCAGCTGTGTCTTGGAGTGAGGCTGGCCTGACTCTTCTGCTCTTGAGTTCTCTTCTGGTGCAACTACTGTGTTGGGAGAAGCACAAGGGCAACACACATAAGGTACATTGCCACAGGTAGTGGGGTAGGGGAAGGTAAGGTGGGAAACTCAGAAAATATATGGGTTAGCCCCTCCTTGTGTTCTGGGAACTTACACACTCAGACTAAACCTCACTTCTCAAGACACTGAGATAATTTTTTTCTCCTGGAAGAGGGACAAATGAGAAATTCTCAGATGAGACAACATTATTACAGGAGCTACAGGTAGGATAGCGGGACAAGCTGCTTTGCCTGATTCGTAAGATAGTGTACACATGGCTGTTGGACTTATTTTTGCAAGGGAAAGCTTGCAAAATTATTTTTCATGAGCTCAAATAAATTCAACTGTTCAAGCATAACTATGTTGTTGCTCAACTTACATCAGTTCATAGATTAATATGAGTGTGTTTTCCTTGAGTCCAAGGAAAGGTTGAAAGCTTGATATTATCCAGATTCAAAGGAAAAAGGATGGAAAGAGTAAATCTCATTGATGAAAAGGAGGGCTCAGCCAGCCCTACAGCAGTTTGACCTGAAGATAGCCTCTCACAGCCACCAATGCAGCCGTCAGTGGAGTTTTCAATAGCCAGATGTTGTTACTGGAAAATACATTCCAGAGTTCATTGGAGCTACTTATAGTCCTAACCCTGTGTGACCAAGGCAGCTGATTCTGTAGCTAAAAAAAGGTATTGCAGATTAAGCTGAATGTGAAGCATCAGCTATAGAGTTGTGTGGTATTTTGCTGGCAAAACTAATGACTAGAACATGCATGTGCCTCCTCACCATGCCAGCACAACTGCTTTCCTGTTCTTAACCTGTTCTGTATACCTCAGGAGGTGAGCATATCATTCAAACAGTGGGTGGAGCTGATATAGATTTTCTTTTCTTCTTTGCATTTGGCTGATTTACTCTCTTGTTCCTTTAAGATCATTTTGTCCTTCAGTGTGAATATTATATGATAGCTGTAAATTTTTTTTTTTTTGTAAAAAAAAAAATGCCCTCCCATTCTGCAGAACAAGAAGGATTTTCAAGGTCCTGGAATGTGTGTGTTTCTCAGCCACACACAGAATGCATGAAAAAATTTAATGCATTTCACATGTACAGTACATCATGTCATGTCTACTGATGTAATCCAATTGAGAACTAAGAATTACTCAATGCAGGGCTCATAGAAACAAGAAAAGGAGATGATGATTGCTTAAAATTTACTCTAGTTTGCAAAATAGATCCACACACCTTGATTTCAGGGGAATATTTCCTATTTCCAGTGTAGAAAATAAAATTCAGTTAGAAAGACTTTCATTAACTTCATATAATGCTTACTGAAAGTGTGGTCAGGGGCTTAAAACTAAAATGAGCTTGTAGTATGAGATGTCCCTTTTCACCAGTGAGACAGTAAAGGAGGTGGAAAACAGTATTCTGAATCAGACCCTGTGAACAAGGACCACTGATATTATTTTACACAGTTCTGGATCTGCACCTGAAACACCAGTACAAGTACTGAGCCACCATTTTCTGTATGTGCTATGAGTTTCAGTAATCTCTATGAATCTGTAGAATATTCTACAATTTACCAGGTTACAGCAAATACTGATGCCTTATTACAGCTTGAAAAATACCTGCACTGTTTGGATGGGAAAAAGCACAGTACTTACCGTTCCCACATTCCACCAGCTGAATAGGTGTCCTGTGATATTAAAGTTTCATTATATTCTGTGTTAGGCATGCCCTGTGGGTTTGGGTAAAAGCACTGTTAAAATATAAGTTCCTCCCTCCTTTCTCATCATCTCCATTAAGCAGGAACAGATGACAAAAATCATTCCCACCACGGTCACATTTTTCCAGATCTCTTATTTTTTGTGAAAATAGTGTCACTTCAGCTCCTGTATTTTTAGTACAGGTTATACTTTTGTCTTGCTCCAGGTCTTGCCATTGCTAATGCAAAAGCAATGCCACTTCAGATATCATCTCTTTGGTGTGTTTAGGGGTCTATATGAGGTGATCAGATCTTCATAGTATTGCATTTTTTGTATTACTGCAGACAGTCTGTGTGTGTTACACCTTCTCCATTACTTCTGCTTTCATTTTACTGTATGCTAAGTGTTTCAGAATTACTAACAGACACCTTGCAAACCCTGTAGTTTTGTCTTCAATTTGCAGTTGTTTTTCTGTGCTTTCAGTTGTATGGAAGAATATTTCAGGCATTCTCCTTGGGGACGCAACTTCTCGTCTTCCTAAATACATGGAGGTGTTTGCACTATACTGTTTCTCTTAATTCAGGTTCTCTAAATACAGTTTCCACTTCGACAATATTTAGATTGCAATCAAATTTAAAATCATTTAGTACCATTTTAGGGTATGTTGATATTTGTACACATCAGAGGGATACTATATTAAAATGCACTTTTAAGAAGAGCAACAGAAAATCAGTTTTTGTAATTTTGAATAGGGTGTGTTTATCTTAGGGCATCTAATATAAAGCTACTTCAATTAAAAAAAAAATAAGAGAGAGAAAAATCATAAGGAAAAGGATTCTTTCACATACTGGAAATCTACTTTCTTCCATTACATAAAAAACTATGGTCCAAGAAACACACTTTTGGCTGATTGTACTGAGCTATTATTAGCAGCAAACATTTCAGCAGTTCATAGATAAAGGGAAAGAGCAAACCAATTCATGAATCATCCAACCTAAGGTAAACTTTGGATCAACTCTGCATTTAACTCCATGATTAAATTCCATTTAAATATCTATGGACTTTTTTCCTACCTCTATACTTGTTAATGATAAATCACCTAATTTGGCCATTTGAAACACATCAAAGTCTATTTAAATTACTTTGAAAGGAGCACATTATAATGGCGATATCCTAGCTAAAAATGTATGGAACAATTCCTGAAAAACAGAAGAGATTCACGAGTTTTTTTCCCTTTTTTTTAATAGACACTGCTTACCTCGCAGATTCCTGTGTGAAAATTAAAGGCTGAGTTTATAAAATTACTAGCCCTACCCATATCAGATCTTCTCCACATATTTCTAGCTGAAAAATTAGAGAGGAGACATTAAGCTTTATAGAAACTAACAATTATGAAGAAACAGATATGTGCAGAACCATTAGAGGTGCATTTGAAGGGAAATCTGTGAAAAAAAAAAGTTGATTACCAGACTTAAAATGACTGCAGAATTGCAAAGTGGTGGGAGATTTGATTCTGCAGAGTCCCCATCTCTGGGGAGACAGTTTTGGGACTGTGGCATATTGGGCTGTCTGGAATACAGTCTCTGATCATCGCTGGGCTAAATGGCTCTTAGACAAATAATTATGTGCAGGACTGAGGTTTTATGGCATGTTGACGCTGCTAAAAACAAGGAGGCCAGGGACTGAGCTCTAGAATGAGTCTCCTGATGTTCCAACTCTTCACAGGGTGTAGCTTATTCCCTGGGTTTGGCCTGTAGCACTCCATCTCACTCCTCCCAAGGAAATGTGCTAATGGGATCCAGCAAGTAGCACACAGAGGAACCAAGCTTTGGCATAGGGTTTAGCCTGGAGACTTTCATGGCATTGACACAGCCCCAGCACTATGTATCCTTGTACCCCTTTCCCACACTGAGCCTCATGGAAGGAGTAGGGAAAAGGCAGCATTTTGCAGGCATATATACCCACAGGTTAGTCACTACTTGTAAAGGAATAGTGCAGTGGGATTGTAGCAGTGCTGGGAAACTACACATGTACAATGGATCTTACTGTCTGCCTGCTTGTAATAGCCAGTTCACGTACAGAAATCAGACTTCACCACACAGCAAAGACATCTTTCTAGTCAGATTGCAGGGGTTTTTGAAACATGAGCTGCTAAGCCTGAAGCAGCTTTCCAAATATCCTTTTCCATTATGGTGACGGGATTTCATGGGCAGATTTTGGAACCCTTGCTTCTTTCCATCCCATCCTCCTTTAAGCGACCAAGAAAAACGTCTAGACACTGCCTCTTTGTTGTGGGTGTCATCTAAGGCAAGGCTACAGGCAAAAGAACATCCCTTTCTGGATTTTGAATGGGTCTTCAAGAGGTTACAACCTCCATCTATTTTCTTCCTCGGATAGCAAGGGAAAGGGACAGTGAGTAGAGAACATAGGAGATCAGTTTGAAGCCACAGCTCCCCAGGTATATCCTTTCTTCCCCCTGTCCTGGGGGAGGGTGGGAAGTAAGGCAGGTAGAAATAGCCAGTTCAGTGGATGAGAAGAAGGCCTCTGAAGGAGGTGGTGTATGGTCAGTCAGGAGGTTCTTCCTAGAGTTGCTTTCCCTTATCTTTTAGCAGAGCACAAAACCTGCCCAAGTGGAGGGGGCAAGGTGGAGTTCTACATTAAGACCAAAGAGTACTTCATCTTCTCTCATCAAGGTAGCCCTATTTTCCATTTTTGGAAAAAAGTAGGAAAAGTGATGATTCTGGAGAAGAGGAAGATTGGGAAGCTAGAGTTCAGAGAGCACAATACAGAAGGGAAATGAGGTTGTAGGCAGAGGAGAGTGAAAATAAAAAGCTGAGAGAAAATCTGAGGAATAGTTTAGGACCACACAGACAGGACAACAGAAAAGGAAATTAAGTCAGAAGTGCTTAGAAAATAGAAAAATTAGGTGTAAAAGCCATGTGTCACCTATCTTTGGTAGTAAATTCATGCCACAACCCTTAAATCCCTTTTCTCTTTCTCTCCATTGTGTTGATAGATAGTGAAATGAGTTCTGAGGATGTTCTAGGCTGTATGAGTGGACAGAAATAACAAAAATAGACTGGCATCTCTAGAGGACAGTTATCCAACTATTTCCAACACTTATTTGACAACAAAAATAAAACTGAAGTAGAAATGGAAAGAATAAGGCTTTCCATATACATAGTGAGGAAAAATTCACAAGGGAGCTTTATTCTTTTTCTGACTGCATTTACATTTTCAGAAGGACAGTAGCTTAACGTGATGGTATGTGTCTTAAAATGAGACCTCATGCCCAGCCATCTGTTAATCTCATCTTGGCTTTCCCTCATTTTCATAGCCTAGTGTTTGTATCCCTCCAGCATATGTTCATTTCTTCATTTTTAATCAAGTATTAAAATACATAGGGAAATGACAGAGACACTGGGAATAAAAAGTTCTTAGTGTGGCCTAAGTGAACCTCCAAAAGTGAACAGAAAATTCCTTCTCTTTGTCACACAGTGCTATGACTGGATCTGTCTCTTTTCTCCTTTCAAATATGTAATAACAGCACTAGAATTTACACCTTTAAAAGGTTATAGTGTTTTCATCATTTTAACTCAAAAGTAAAGCATCATTTTATTCCAGTGTCACCTGACTCTGTTTTCTTTTGACATAAAAAAATCTCAGACATAGTGTGCCATTTTTACTAAGACACTGAATTCTCCCTGAGTAACGTGGTGCAAAAAGCTTGGTACAGCAAATGACATGATAAATTAAATCTTTCAATATACATGAAAAAGCTTGTCCACAGTGAGGTCAATCTAAAAATCCATGCACGATTTACACATAGTGTGAATGCACTATCCATCTCCCCTAAAGAGATGAAATAAATAACATATTTTGACGAAAAAGAAGCATCAAAAATCAACTCCTGATTTAAATTTTACAAAAATATATAGGTTTTTTAAACTGTTTCAGGTTGTTCAAGTAGCTAGCATAAAACATCTTGTTGCTAAAAGCACTTCCAAGGTCCTTTAAAACTGTCTGACCGAGTGCTGAGACACCAAGGAGGGCAGAAGTCATGTTTCTCACACTTCTGTGAAGAAACACTTTATTTGGAATTCTGAAGTGTGTCAGCAGCTCCTGCTAAACACTTGCACTTCTCGGGTTTTTTTTGAGACAGCTTGTGCAATGTGACATAGAAGTCAGAAAAATGAAAAGACATTTACATATATATTTAATACATGTTGAAGGGACCCCAGGGTATGTATTAGACCAAATCAGGAGCTCAGTTGAGCTGGTTGAGATGTTTTCTCTGTGACAAACCCTGATTTCAGCACCATTACTCAAGCTCCAGATAGATACAAGAGGGTCTTGCCTTGCCCTGTTGATGTGGAAATGTGACAGAAATGAACAGCTGAAGTTAAAGGCTTTCTGTACCTTTTCCAGAAAGAGGAAAGCTTAAGTATGGACCAAACGCATCCTTATAAGAAGCCTTATCTAAAGCAAGAGCTCATGGCAACTGCCTCATGATGTACCTGTGTAGGTAGAAAGAGGTGAATATTGAGGAGCTTAAGGAGTAAGACTGACTCTGCAAAAGCTTGCAGCACTTGGCTGAGCTGTAAGATTAAAGCCTCAGCTCTGCTTGGAGTGGAGCAGAGCCTAACAACTGACCTCCATCAGGAGATGCTCTCACTCACCTGCAGGCACTCTCTGATGGTGTTTTTTATTGTTTCCTCCCACACCAAAAAAGACACCAGAGCTCTACCCCAGAAGCGAACCACAGACCGTCAGAACGTCTGTGAACTGCATTGTCTTCTGGCCACCATTCAGGTGCAGGGCTGCCCTTGGCACTTGGCTTGCTCTCCATGTATCTGCTATTTCAGTTCCACACCTGCCTCCCTCCCTCCCTCCCTCCTTGCTCTTTACTACCAGTTGCATGCGTTCTACTCCGAGCCTTCCTGAGAAGACGTCTGAAGTGTGTGTAAACAGAGGAATACATAAGTTTTCAGTGAGCTGATGCTACTTTTCTCTCTCTGATTTGATCCCACTTCAGTCTTAACTGTCTTTTTTTTTTTTACTTAATTTATGATTTTTTTTGTAGAAATGTTTTTCAGAAACAAAGAGAATGACAGCAAAATCATCCCATTTAAATTGTAAAAAGAAAATTATAAAAAGAAGCAACATAGGTATGATTGCATTAGGAAGGAAGAAAATAATTCAGAACTAATGAAAGGCAGTGGTCAGAGTGCCATATAACAATTGGGGAAAAAACTGTTGACGCATGAAAGAGACACAGCAATCTCTCTAAGAAATCTAAGCAAGCAATCTGGGCAACCTGGAAATCAGCAGGACTCTTAAAAGAAAGCCTTGTGTGGCTTTCAAAAATAAATGTATCTTATTTTTACAGTAAGCATGAAAATTCATAACAATATGATGCTGTAATGTTACTTCCTGTGATAAGCAATCTCATGGCAGCTGAAAGCAGTGTGGGAGAAGGGGAACCTCCTCTGCACATCAGAAAGTGGCAGGATTGAGGTTGTTTAGCCTAGATTTTTTAACCAGAAAGCTCCCAGATCTTTTGCTAAGTCTTTAATGCTTTGTTATGAAAGGCAGCTATCAGCTGAAAAATTCCAGGCCTATTGCTCACCTTTCTGTAACCAGATTTGCCATCTGTTAGGATCCAGTATTTAAATATCGATGTCCAACATTTAGAACTGAAATTTCCCTGGCCCCTCAGAGGACCTTTTCCCTTATCATTGTTGTGCCACTCTAAGCTGCTTTTCTACACAATCTTGCAGATATTTCTTCTTTCACACTGCACTGAGTATCTTCATAATCTTCAAAAACACTTGCCTCTAGTAAAGACTGTATAGTCAGCAAGCTTTCATGGAGAGCACATAGGAGAAGCAGCATAGCAGTAGGTGATGAGCATCCCTCCCTGAGAGTGCCTACAGCCCATCTGTAGAGAGCAGATTCATCCAGCAGAGCTTACAGCCTGGTACTCACCACCCAGACCATCCTGGGCTACAGTCAGCTCGGTCTGAGTTGCAGCTCCAAGCATGGCTGGGCTTAGTTCACCTTTGACTTCACAGAGTCTCCATAAGAGCTCTCTCAGTTACAAACAAATACAGATAAGTGTGTTTTTCTATTATGTTAATTTGTTTGAAATGTTGTGCATGTCAAAACAGTCTATAAATATGTTGATATCTACTAATTTTTGTAGGTAAAAATCTTCTAGCCCAAAAATTCCCTTGGAATTTTATCACAGAGAAAAAGTTTAATAAAGCAGATCTACTCACCAGAAGCATCAGTACAATATTAAGCTGCTTGTGTCACCCTTAACATCACAACCCATCTCTACATGACAGCACATAAATTGGCTTGCCAGAAGTTTAATCTCTGATGGCAAAGAGGAGAGGCTCTTTCACCTTTCTCAGGCTGGAAAAACACCTCTCACCTCTCTCCCTTCTGAGTACTCTTTGTACTTAGGAAAAAATGATGAACAACCTCATGCACCGAAAATTCCTGCATAATGCCGAAATGCTGAACAGAGAACTTTTTTTTTTCCTCTGCAAATATAAACACATTCCACTTGAAGGTACAGTTAAAAAATAGCAAAGATATGATTAAAGAATTCCATGTGGATTCATTACAAGCTTTCATTTCTGGTAAACTAATAAAGCTTTCCAGCTCATTTAAAAAATAATCTCCCAACATTACAGAGGAAGAAAAAATTATTACTCTTTGGGTCTCTGATAGGATATTAGGAGCAAGGCAAAAATATTATCTATGCCAGATATACAAGCCAATATCGCAGAAAAACCCATAAAGTATATCAAGTCCAGGCAAAAACATAACAAGCAAAAAGCAGAAAATTACTTGAACTGTAGCAAACTGATGGTAGACCCATAAATATAACTACTGTGCTCGCAGCCAAAGCTAAAACCTCAGAAACACATTTTCAGAGATATACAATTAAGACTGGGGGAAAAAAATAAAAGAGAGAGNGGTGCCATTTCTGTGCACACAAATACTCTTTCACAAATGCATGTGAGTAGCCACATGATGCAGGACATAAAATACAGCAAACAAGTCTTGTTTCCATTCATGGCCTTTACATTTCTCTAATACTGGGTTTCAGAACGTCGTGGTGTGAGGAAGAATTTGTCTCATTCATGAAGACTTTACATAGTAACTTGGAGGAAGGAAACAATGTTAGTTATAGTGCCTGAATATTACAGGGATGCTTCCCTCCTAAGTGTTGTATATGTAGGTTTGTGTATTAGCAGCCCTGTAGATAAATTAATGTTTTATACATTTCTTAGAGATCTTTAAAAAAAAAAAAAAAAACCAAACAAAAAAATAATACTGAGCCTTTCATTGAGCCTTTGTATTTTGCAAAGATCCAGCTAGCTGAGTTTGAAATACATGTCTGGTAGGCTGTTTTCAAATCAGAATTTCATGTAGATCTTATTATTTTTCAACTCATAGTGGTGCCTGTGGTGCAGATCTGTCCTGAAGGAATGTCTTTTGATGGTGCTTTGAAGAAAACAAAATTGAAAGGTGGAACTGTAGAAGGAGAAAGAAAGCAAATTGTTCCCACACGTTTATTGCCAAAAAAGAAAATATATAAAGAGCTCTCAGTTTTAGCTGCAGTTGCAGCTATGTCTTGACCTGCTGCACTGCTTTTTGTTTTGTAGTCCTCAGAGGCAAATTGCATAGGGTTCACTCGGGCAACCACANTTTCATTTCTGGTAAACTAATAAAGCTTTCCAGCTCATTTAAAAAATAATCTCCCAACATTACAGAGGAAGAAAAAATTATTACTCTTTGGGTCTCTGATAGGATATTAGGAGCAAGGCAAAAATATTATCTATGCCAGATATACAAGCCAATATCGCAGAAAAACCCATAAAGTATATCAAGTCCAGGCAAAAACATAACAAGCAAAAAGCAGAAAATTACTTGAACTGTAGCAAACTGATGGTAGACCCATAAATATAACTACTGTGCTCGCAGCCAAAGCTAAAACCTCAGAAACACATTTTCAGAGATATACAATTAAGACTGGGGGAAAAAAATAAAAGAGAGAGAGAAAATTAACAATAAACCTAAAAGCTTTTTACAGACTGTAATGAAGGAGGAAAAGAACACAATAATAGACCAGATGAGGTCATAATATACCCAGAAAGAGCTGAGAAGAGGGAAAGTGGACAAAAGTCATTCATAGTTCAACTTGGTGGCAATTTAAAGAAGCAAGAAACAAATATATGCATGTGTAAATATATATA